>PVJO010004117.1:71691-113802 GCA_004026905.1 Hystrix cristata
GGGGGTCCTTCCCCGAAGCGTAAGTCTGTGTAAATGATCCTGCCCCTGTGTAAACATGGATGCACGCTCGTGTACGTTGTGTATGTAAGGGTGCGTGTGCTCAGGTATCCGGGTTTCCGGCAATTGTGCGCGGGTCCGGGCGCCGCGCGGCCGCTGTGTCTCGGCGGCGACGCGCGGGGCGGGCAGCGTCCCGCGTTCCGGGTTCGGCTCGGCGTCCCGGGCGCCCCGGCCGCGCTCGGAGTCTGCGGCCCGCTCGGGCGCCGCGCCGCGCGGCGTCTGCCGGGGTGGTGTGTCCCGGGGCCCGAGCGCCTGCCTCTCCTCCCCTCCCCCTTGGCCCGCTCTCAGACTCAGATAAAGCATTTCCTTCCATTGTCATCCTACCCGGCCGGCCGGGCTGCCAGGGCCCTCCCCCTCCCGGCCCCCTCCCGGCCCCCTCCCTTCCTCTCGCCGTCTCGCAGTCGCTCCGCAGCCTCCGGCGACTGGGGGGATGTGAGGCCGGCGCCCCAGCCCCCGGCCCCGCCATGAGCCCCCCGCTCTGAGGGCCCCGGCCCCTGGATGCACAGCCCCGGCGCCGGTGAGTACAGGCGGCCGCCCCCCGCCCCGCCCTGCGCGCAGCACCCAGCGCCGCCCGCCCGCCCCGGCTCCGGCTCCGGCTCCGGCTCGGGCTCCGGCTCCCGCCCCGCGGCCCGGCCGCCCTGCGCCCCCGGCCGCGGCCGCCCTGCGCGCCTCGGCGGGGCTCTCGGCCGGCTCCCTGCCCGGGCCGGTTCCGGGGCCGAAGGGCTCGGGCCTCCCGCGGGGCGCCCACATCCGCCCGCTCCGGGGCAGCGACAGGCCTAAGGGAGGGAGTCGGAGGCCCCGGGCTGCGGCGCGGGGCCCGGCGTTCCATCACCCCCGTCCCCGGGAGGACGAGCCGGGGCCCGGGGAGCGGGGACGCCCGCCGCGGCCGGGGAGGGGCGGTGCTCGGGAGCGGAAGGTTTGGAAGCGCGGGGGCCAAGGGCAGGACCCACTGGGTCGGGGCCGGGCTTGCGGGGCTGGACGGCAGCAGCGGAGCAGGGCCCTCTTCTGGTCCCTCCGCCAGGGGAAGCGGTGCCCTGGCGGCGTCCCGGGCTGGGAGATGTCTCTGAGCATCGCCCCGGACTCTTGCTCACTCGTGAGGGTGAAGAGACACCTGTGCTCGAGTGAGCTGTGGAGAGCGGTGCCTCTCGGGGTGCGGGGAGGTGGCGACTGCAGGCTGTGTAGTGAGGACCGGGGAACTGGATAGGTGCCCCCTCCTGGGCCGGGGCCTGCTGATGCTGGAGACGGAGAGCGGGGCAAATCTGGCAGCTAAGCTGGCGTCCCACTACCAGTTTCTAGGCCTGCAGGTTGGAGAGGGCCCTCTGGGGCCTGCAGGCCATCCAGCACCCTCCATCCCCATTTCAGACCCATTTCTTCGCTGCTCCTCACTTAGTCCTTGTCCTGCCGACTGTTGGGCCTCTTGCCATCCCTTCCCATGCCCCTGTTCAGCACCTGCGTGACGCCCAGCTCTCCTGCCAGTGTCAAGGGTGAGAATGGGGCATGGTGCTCAGCAGCTGCAAGGCAAGATCAGCATCTGTCTGGTCTCATGGGCCTGTTCTGCAGACTTGCACCTGGACCCACAGGCACCTTCCTCCAGAACCCCGTCTGGCCATTGGTTCCTGCCCTCTGAGGGGGTACTTTGGTGGCCCGTTTCTCCCCTTAGTTCATCCTAGAGGTTTGTTTCCAGACACATGTCCCTCCTCGTGCCTTCTGTCTTCTCATACACTACCTTCCCAGGCCCTTCTCCAGCTTCTGCAAGCCATCTCTTTGCGCCTCATTGCTTATACCTCCCTCTCTGCATTCCCTGCTCTCTGTTCCCCCTACCCACCTCAGTTACTAAGTACTTTTCTTCTTCTCTGCAACCACTGCTGAGGGAAACTGAGGCACCCGGCAGTCCCAGTGTGTGTTACCCAGTGAACTGAGACTGGACCAAGTCCTGGTTCCACTGGGACCTCCGTCTTCCCAGCAGGGCCAGGAGCAGAGTCAAGCTCAGAGCTACCCCTCGGTGTTGCACCTGGAATGGTTGCGGCTGCTGTCCCTTAGTTCAGCCATGGGGTGGGTGTCTCTTACTGTGGGATCCAGAGGCAAGGAAGTTTGCATTTCCAAGTGGGCCACTCCACTCGGACACTGAAGCTCAGTTTCCCCATTGCTGAAATGGGCAGAAAATTCCAAGTACGCTTCCCAGAGCACAGAGCAAGAGGGGCTGGCCATAAAGAGAAGGGTCAGTGTCCAAATGGGGGCTCTTAGGTCCTCCCACTTTCCTCAGGGATAATGGACCTCAGCTTTAGTCCTTGGTGGTTTTTGGGCACAAGAGTTGGAACTTCCTCATTCTGATATAAAACCCTTGGGCAAAGCCCTGGGCAAATGGAAACTCATATGTGATGAGGTGGGGAGTGGGGACCCTCCTGAGGCTCTAAGTATGCTTGCCCAGGACCTGGAAGACAGAAGCCTCTGTAGCCCCACCTCCCCTTTGTCTGTTTTCCCTTGGCCTTTATTAAGAGCTGATAGTTTTGAAGTTGGCAGAGGCCTGAGAGAAGATGAGCTAATGCAAGGCCAGGTCTCCCAGACAGGGAATGGCAGTCCAAGTGGGGCTGGGACCAGGCCTTATGCCTCTGGCAGTACCCATTCTCCTGGCCTTGGCCCATCCTTAGTCACATGTGGACTGGGGCCTCCGGTGGTGTGTGGGGTATTGCTGGAAGCAGGGCCCAAGTAAGGCCTTGGGCCTGGGGAGGGCATCTGTCCCCGGGAGGCCGAGGCTCCCAGGACTGTCTTTGTGTGTATTGGATTTGTTCGCTAGATGGGCACTTCCTCTGGGGCAGGAAGCTTTGATTTCCTGTGGTGGGGGGTTGGTAGGGATTAGGAGTGGGGGGCTCAGTTCTGGGCCATCTCTGACATTGTGAGGGGCAGAGTTTCTGCTTGAGGCTGCTTTCCCCGACCCAGGGGAAGCAGGAAAGAGGGTGCTGGCCAGGAGTCCAGGGCTGAGGCTGGAGAAGGAGTCTGTGAGGGTAATGAGATGGGGGTGGGCAACACAGCAGGAAGCCCGGTCAGCAGGTGACCCTGCCGGGTATTGTGTTTCCTTGTAATATTTTCCCCTGTTTCTGTGGAAACCTTCCCTGGGGGCCCTAGGCCTTGGGGCTGCAGGAAGGTACCCCCAGACAGCCCTTTCCTCAGAGGGCTGAGTATAAGGAGGAGTCCCCAGATCTAGCCACCTTTTAATCTTTCTGACTCCGTAGGACCAGGTTCTGGGAATCCAGGCCAGTGACTGAGCAAGCACGGACTGGGGTATTGGGTGGAGGCTCTCTGGTTTCTCCTGAGGAGCAGGAGAATAGTGAGGGTGCTGGACTTTGGGGAGGGCTCCAAGCAGCTGGAGTCACTAGCCTCGGCCTCTGCCTCCCCTCATCCTATCTCTCTACTGCCTGCTCCAGCCTCAGCAAGGGGAGGTAGATAGTAGGCTGCCTGCGGCAAGGGGTAGGGGTGGGAGTGGCAGAGGCAGGAGGGATGTTTTCATCCACGGAGCATAGCTCCTTTGGTCCTGGACCGGTTCCCAGCGGCAAAATAAATTCAGGGTAGCATCTGTTCAGTGTGGGTCTCCATGTGACGTGTGTATGCACACTGGGTGCGTGGTGGGTGTCTGTGTGTTTGCGCCAGGCTGTGTGTGTTGTGGTGGATCTGTGGCATTTTGTGATCCATGTGGTGGCTCTGTGTTGGGTGTTTGGGGGAGTATGGATACATGCAGTACAGATGTGCATCATCTGGACACTACATGCCTGTGCAGTTTATGGCTCTGTGTGTGTAGGAAGTGGGTGTTTTGGTGCCGTTTACCTGTGCAGCCATGGCTTTTTAATAGAAGTCCAGATATTGGTTCGTAAAGCATCATCTCCTACATTGTCCTCAAAGGCCGGTTTGCAGACTGTCTGCTTCAGAGTAACATGGGGAATGTGTGACAAACATCCTCAGGCCTTGTCAGAAGCTGCCTAGGAATCTGGAACTTTTTTTTCCCTTCGGTGCTGGGGATTGAATCCAGGGCCTCCATACTTCACACTGAATTACAACCCTAGTCCCTTTTTGTTTTTTAATTGAGACAGGGTCTCACTAAGTTGCTCGGACTGGCCTTGAACTTGTAACTCTCTTGCCTCAGCCTCCCAGAGTGCTAAGATTACAGGCCTCCGCCACCACACCCAGCGAGGAATCTGGATTTTTAATATGCACTCAGGTGATTCTGGCACAAAGCTGTGTTTGAGAAATACCTGCCCTCTTCAGTTTTTTTATTTGAAGAAATTGAAACCTGCACAAGGTATGTAGTGTGCCCCAAATCGCAAGGCTATTAAGAAGAACCAGCTGGGTATGGTGACATATGCCTGTAATCCCAGCTCTCCAGAAGGCTGAGGCAGGAGGATCACAATTTTGAGCCTAGCCTGGGCCATTTAAGGAGACCCTTTCTCAAAATAAAAAATTTAAAATGGGCTGGGGATGTAGTATGGCATGAAGATCCTGGGTTCAACCCTCAGTATTGAAAACAAGAAAAAAGAAAAAATAAGGAAGAGCCAGGACACAACACAAGCCTTCCAAGACCTGTGTAGGCAGGATTTAGTGCTCACACATGGAGCTTCTGTGAGTGTGTGTGCGCACACACCTACATACAGTGTGATGAAGGGGGCCAGACTGGGCTAGTGTAGATACTGAACCTGGTAGGGGCTGGCCCTTCTTTTGGGGTCCCAGTCTTCCTGACCTTGTTCGTATTACATCCTGCTTCCTACTCCTTAGGCAGAATCTTGGAACTGTTGAGCATCAACACTGAAGGTCAGTGTTGGCAGCCAGGCAACCTCATTCACCAAGCTGGCCATTCGGCACTGCATTGATTCATCGGGGCCTTGCTAAGCATGCTGTGTACCACTTATTGGGCACAGATGTGCAGTGAACACAGAGGTACAACATCTGACCTCACAGAACTTCCACTCTAGTGGAGGAGACAAACAGGAACAAGTTAGTAAGTAAAGGAATGAGTCTATATGACTAGTTATGCATTGTGATAAGCCTTATGAAGGAAATGAACCGGGTACAACAATAATAGATAGTAAGTTGGAACTTCCTTAGATAGGGTGGCCATGGGAGCCCTGCTGAGAAGGTAACCTTGATGTCTCCCTCACCTCTCCAGATAGCCTGTTGAGCCAGGCTTGGGACCGTGTGGGTCCGGGTGGGAGATCTGGGCCGAGCTGGGCTGAGGACAAAAGCTGAGCCTGTCTCCTGGCGTGAAGACGGTAGTCTTCTCTCCTTAGGCAGCCCCCAAAGGTTTGCAAGTGCAGAGAGAAGCACAGAGAACTGAACGAGGCCCAATTCGAGGCTGCTGCCTTGCTCGGGAGTTGAGTCTGGGGCTCTGCTGGGAAGGAGGCAGCCTCTCTCTAGGAGCTCCAAGCACCACCCCATTCCTGATTCTCCTGCTTCACCTTCCTCCCTCTGGCCCATCTTCCCACTGGGAAGGACTGTGCCAAGTTCCTCCCCTCTAGGTCTAGCCTGGCTGCCTCCCCCTCCGTGGCTAGTGGGATTTATTTACCTGGATCGGCAGTCACCAAGGAGAAAGGTGGTCAAGCCTTAGAGAAGATCTGAGCCCTGGGAATGACGACAGAGTTCAAGGGAGGCCTGAAGGTGGCCCGGCAGGGCCTGGGACAGGAGAGGGCATGGAGAAGATCTGAGCCCAGATGGCCCTTTGGCTCGGCCCTTGGCATCTGCACCCCAAACTGGGTGGGCCTCTGAGACCAGCGCTGCCAGGCCAAGGGGTCTGGTTCAAACCACTTGCTCTTTGTCTACCGGAAAGAAATGCCCCCTGGGGTCCACCTGCAGCCCCACCCTGTCACCCCTGCTCAGGGGCTTAACTTTCACATCAGCAACTTGAGCACAAGGTTCCGACTCCAGGGCAGCAGCCTTCAGACCTCTCACCTCCAGTCTTTCCTCTGTCAAAGGTTGTCCCTGGGAGACCCAGAGCTTGTCTGCAGGAAGGTACAGTCCTTTACTGAAGGACCTTTGGATGAGAGGAGCCCCAAGTAAGAGAACAGGGCCCGCTTTCCTGCTGCTCTCACTGCCAGGGCTGTGGTCCTTCCACCTGGGCCTTTCCCAGCTACTCCCGCTCACTCCGCCCCCGATGCCTCCCAAACCTTTCTTGCCAGAGCCACACTGCAGGCTCCTCATAATGAGGAGGTGCTAGGCTACAGTCACTGTCCCCTCCCTGTCTCCACGCCACTTCCTTTTCCCCCATGTTCCCTGCAGGGATGGGAAACCTTGGTGCTCAGAAACACTGGGCCTGTGTAAGGCCAGCCTCACAAGCTGGGGGTAACGAGGGGACCCTGTTTCCTTGCCTAGCTCCTTGTAGAGCTCTTGTCATGCTCTGACTGTCTCCTAAGAGAAGTCTCATTCCCCCTCCCCAGCCCCCAGGATGGCAGGAGGAAAAGGGCGGGCTGGGAGTCCCAGGTTCGGAAAGAGTCTGGGGTGGGGGAATTTGTCAGCAGAGCTGTAACCGGCTTGTTTTGCTTGCCCCACAAACCTGGGCCAAACATTCAGGGCATCCGCTGTGCCCTCCGGGGCATTCGGGTTGTAGAACTGCTCTCAGAATGACGGACTGGTGGCACCCAGTTAGGGCAGGGGGTGGGGGTGAAAGGGGGAGCCCTAGGCAAGGGGGAGCTGGAGGGTTAAAAATAGCAACAGCCAGTTTCGGTTAGCAAATGTGGAGGCGGGGAGCTGGAGGCGGGGCAGCGGTACAAACAGGGCTGTGCTTCCCCTGGGTGCCTGGAGTGAGTCATGTCACTGAGGAGGTGCAGGGACAGCACCCCCACCCCGCCAGCCAGGCTGCACACAGGCTCTGGTCCCCAGGGCTCCAGAGCTCAAGGAGGTGGTGGCCCTTCCTTCCAGGCCGACAGCACCATTTTGATAATTGGGCTAGGAGACTGTGTGATATGGGGAAGAAATGTGCCACTCTCAGGCCTCAGAGCTGGGTTTGAATCCCAGCCGAATGCTGTAGGACCTTGTGCAACAATGCCGAGGCTCCAAGTGTCCCTTTCTTAGTCTTTCCAGGTTTTTTTTATTTATCTCGTTTGCAAATGTGAACATTTGGTGGATTCCCTGCAGATGCTAGTTATCACACACCAGACCCCCTGTGCCCACTCCCATAAGACACGAGAAGGAAGAATGAATGGGTAGCCCTGGCAGAATTCCTATTTCTCCTGCAAACAGCTAAGTGTGACCTTTGAGTACCTTCCTTTCCGTGTCTCAGGTTCTTCATCTGCAATATGACTGTAATTATAGTTTCAATCTCATGGAGTTGCTATAAAAATTAAAGGAGATAATGTACTTCAAATTAGCTGTGTGCCTGCTATGAAATCAGTGCACAGCGAATACTCATCATTATTATTGATGTTATTGTTCGTGTTTTTTGAAGGTCAGGGATAGGGAATGCTGAAGACATGAGGAACAGAAGCTGGCCCCAGCCCCAGTTCACAGAAAAACCAGGCCAAATTCCCTGCTCCAGATTTCTCCACCCATCAGGGCCTGGAACAGCGGGAGTCTCTAGCCAGAAGTCACAGGGCGGACCTCTACTCCTTTCGTTCACTCCCTTCCCACTGAGGCAGGGTGAGGGGGACCCCAGCCTCGAAGCCAGCTGGCACTCGGGAGAGACAATCATGCCGACCTAGGGAGGGGCTAGGACAGGCTGCCCTTGATGGCCCTGCTGTGGAATACCTTGCCAGCATCTGCTTCAGTGACCTTTATTTTAGCCCGTCCCGGGCAGTTCTGAAGAGGAACGTGAAGCAGAGGAGGGTGGGCATGTCTGTGATGTCAGCTGTGAGTATTCCCAGCACAACAGCCCTGTGGAAGAGGCATGAGGCATTTCTTTCAGGAAATGATCATTATTTAGCCGACAGGCATTCATTAGGGCCTGACTTCATGCCTAGCCTGGGTTAGGCCCTCAGGGTGAATTGGGAGAGGTTGAGGATGCTAGTAGGTCGCAGATAACACGGAACTTCAGAGGATACGACGGGTCTGAGAATATGCGGAGGCGGTGAAAGTCCCATGGCCTAGTTCTCACTGGAACCTGAGATGGCCTCAAGTCCGCTACATGGCTGTACCATCTTCATTTGTGTGCGTGTGCGTGCTCACATGTGCATGTACACCGCTTTACTACTGCACACTTTACGTGCAGTATAGGTAACAGACAACACAGAGAAGTGAACATTAAAAAATAAAAATCATCCCAGACTGCAGTCAGAGATCACTGCCACAGACCCTTAGTGCACACTTTCCCACTTTCTTTTGTGCCTTTGTAGGTTGTTCTTTGTACCACAACAAGATCACACTGCACATACTGCTTTATCAGTGTTTTCTACCTTCCATTGTGATAATTTTCTTCTCATTGAGTCCCCAGTTAGCTGGAAATTGTCCTTATAGTTTGTCCAGATTGGTGCTGAGGACCACGTATCTGTCTCTTGGGTTCCCTGAAGGCTATGTAAACACCCTGGCTGGATGTGTGATTGGAAATATCCCTGCTGACTCAGTGTCGAGGGCAGCCCTAGCTGCAGAAGGGAATTGGGACACCTGGTGAATCTGTCTGGTAGACTTCTGCCATCTTCAAAAACGATAGGCAAAAGGAGGGGACACTAAGGCATGAGTTTTACTGTCATTGCCATTAATGTGGCATTGCTGTGAGTACCAGTATGGGCTGGTATCCGGATGCCTCAGTTTGCTTAGCTCCTATGAGTGCCCCATCCCTAGACCAGGGTCTGCACAGTGGCCTCTGCCTGCCCTCTACCCAGGGCACTTCATCCCCGAGAGTCTGCCCTGAGGGTGGGTCTCCCTTCTGCCCTTGTGGGTGCTTCTATCCTTTCTACCTGCCCAAGGCCTGCCCGGATGTGGGGCCTATAAGTGAGAGTGAGGCCATCTCCTTCCAGGGGAATTTACTCCTGCTCTGAGGGTGACTTGCTGTGGTTATGCAACTCGAATTTTCTACAGGGCATGACAATTTCCAGAGTGCTCACACAGCGTGTGATCCTCCAAGGCAGCCCTGGGAGGTCTGCTTGTTTAGTTATACCCTGCTGGAGGCAGCTTACAGGAAACACAATAAAACAGTAAAATGCACATTTAATAAGCAGGGAAAATATAAGATGAAAAAGGAAGTGGAGATGTGGGGGTGCCTCCTGGAGACAAAAGGCATGTGAGGGACACAGGCCGAGATTGTGATCTCTGCTTTTGTTTTTGTTGATGTGTTTTGGATGGAGCACAGTACACTTTGTGGGAACATGCTGTCACTGCGAGTCACGAGTCACGCCCTAGGACTATACTGTCTCCAGCGTCCTTGTAGAAGCCTCACCTCATCACCTACTGGGGGGCGGGCTGAGCTGGTTGTACATGCCAGCTGCAGACAGCAGCCCTATGCACCAGTCCTGTGACCTGGGCTAGTGCTTTTTATTTTATTATCATTGTTGGGTATTTTGGGGTTTTTTGTTTTTGCTTTTCTTTTGCCATGCTAAGGATCAAATCCAGGGGCTCATGTGTGCCAGGCAAGTGCCTTACTACTCAGCTACACACTCCAGCCCTCTGCAGGTTTCTTAAGCTAAGGTTCAGTTTCCTCCTTGGTAAAATGAGACTAATAACTATCTACCTTATAGGGCAGCTGTGAGGACTGTATGAGATAGTACGCCAGTGAAATGCTTAGCCCAGTGACCGGTACACTGTCAGCATTAACACATGGCTATTATTACTAATATTATTCATTAATAATTAGAACGATATAATAATTATTGATATATAACTTGGAAATTTCCCTGGCGGTCTCAGGAATGGGTTAGAGAAGCCTTCAGCTGGCACAGGCAGGAGGAGCTAAGTGAGAACATCCCAGGCTCCATGCGCAGCTGGGCAGGCTGACCTGTGGCAAGCAGGAATGGGGTACACGGGGAGGCAGGGCCTGGCCAAGGAGGCTAACCATGGGAGCAAGGGAATGCGTGTGAGACCTCAGGGGGAGCAGGAGCCGCCCTGAGTGGCAGCCCCGGGGCGGTGACTGTGCTTCCTGTTGGGGCAAGCACTTGAGAAAGACTGGCTGGGACTGGCTGCTAAGAGGGAGCAGCTGGTCTAAGTGGGGCACCAAAGGGGTGGGGGAGGGGGAGAGAAGGCAGAAGCAGACAGGCTCTAGACTCTTATCCCCATATTACAGATGGGTCCTCAAATCTTGCCTACTCAGGATGTTTTGCTTATGATAGGAAAGTTGGTGGTTAGACTTCATGGTGCACTTGCTATCTTAGGGATTAGACATACCGGAGTAGGGGAGTTGAGAGTGAATGTGGGACTTAACGTCTTTGAGGGTTTCCAGGGTGGTCTGGACTGGAGGAGCCCATCTGCTCAGCCTGCTCAGGAATTGCCTGAGTGGTCAGGGCAGTGCAGGAGCAGTCTGAGCTGTAAGGAGGAGGCTGCAGTGATAGGAGGTAGATGCAGGCTCGCAGGGCCTGCACCCCAAGGAAACAAATGGCTGTGCCCTCATTCCAGGCAGGCAGTAGGCATGCAGGGAAAACTGAGGGGTGTTCTGGGAAGCCCTGGGAGGTGGTAGGGCCTGCAGGAACCCTGCATGACAGACAGGCTGTCCAAAGAGGCCTGGGCCCAGCAACCTCAGCCACCTGCAGCCTTGCCCAGGACTGGCCAGGTCTCTACCACGGGGAGAGGCCTTCAGGGTGGACGGAATGTCTGGGGTAGGGGGACAAGGAGCCGGTCAGGGGGTGCCTTCCCACCCCCACCCCAGCCCCGCGGAACTTAAGCTGCCACTGCCATGGTTACGTCTACTTCCTGTTTGATTCATCTTGAGGGAGGGGGGAGCTGACTCCCAGCGCCAGTCACCACTGCGTGGGGCTGTTTACAACAGCCGCGTGTGGGATTCCCAGAAAGAGACTCCAAACCGGACATCCTGCGGCTGCAAAATACCCAGGTGTCAAGAGCTAAAAATAGCTGCCACTGGGCCCCAGCCACCACCCAGGGGTGGCAGTGTCGGGGCCAGGGGCATGCTCACTGCGCAGGAGGCCTCCTCATCCAGCCTCCTGCTCTCTGGGCACACAGTTGCCAAGCCTGTAGGGCCTCTGGTCCCCTTGCCTGTGGGCTAGCAGGAGGCGGCTGCCTGGGCAGGCCGACATCCCACACTGCTCTGCTGCCACCTGAGCCTCACTCCAAGGCGAGGCTGGCCCCTCCACCACGCTGGGAAACCATGCAGCTTGCTTTGCAATGCTCGTGAGTCTCAGGGACTTGGGAGCTTCTAGAGAAAGGATCTGGTTGGGTACTGGGAGTGGGGAACATGGTCCCCTACGACCCCAACCTGTTGCTAGCCGCTTGTTCCTAGCATGCAGTCTCAAATCACTACTGACTTGGCATCTTCCAACTCAACAGTAGCTGTGAGTGATTCTTCTAGGTTGTCTTCCTGGATGCCCGGAAGATGAAATGGGCAGCTTCTGTGTTCTGGCCTGCAGGAAGGCTAGGGATTGCTTCTACCTCAGGCTCTGGGGGACCATGAAAAGTTTCCATCTCTCCCTGTGCCCATCGAGGGCCTGTGTTTGTCCTATGCCTGCTGGCCCGTGGGGAGTACAGGTGCTTGGCAGAGCATGAGAGCCACTCTGTACCAAGTGATCTCAGACTGGTTACTTAATATTGCTGGGTCTCAGCCTACCCATCCATATAGTGGGGATAAAAACAGTAACCACCTCACAGGCTTGTCATGAGGGTTAGCTAAGTCAGCAAATATAGAACAACTCATGTTAGTTTACAGAATTTCAAGGGAAAGAGAAAGGGAAGAGACTGTGTTTGGGAGAGGTGGGGGAGAAGAGATGGATGGGGGAAGGCATCCAGGAGAAAGTGGTATAGGGTAGAGGAGGGAAGGAATGGTGGGGCTAGACACTGATGTGATAATGTCAGAAGAGAGAAAGTTTAGGAGGCAAACAGGAATAATTGGCCACGCTGAGGGGCACTCCTGTGTGCTGGTGCCCCCTACCTGGCATGGCTAAGCTTAGCTGGCCTCTTCTGGTGGATTGTTCTTACCTCCACATTGCATGTGGGGACGGCCGAGATTTGACAGGTGAAATAGTGTTTCTGGTTCTCCCTGCCAGATCTCTAAGCTGCAGACCCTGGCTTCCCTCTGGACTACCAGGCTTCACACGGCAGGGGTTTCTGGCCTGCTATCACCGCCCTCACCCCAGCTTTGGGGTAAATCTGAGCAAGAAGCAGTTCAGTTCATGGAATGACACTGAGAATTTCTGGAAGGGAGAACATAAGAAACTCTTTTAAAAGGTAAATCTTGAGAAGTTCTAGGGAGTCTGGGATGAGTGAGAAACTTGCATTTTTTTTTCTTGTACTTTCTTGGGGGCTCTTGGAATATTTTTAGTATCTGTAGGTAGTATATTTTTAAATTTCTTTTTTTAAGATTGTGGGCTATATTTGAAACTCCTTCAAAGTGAGAACCAGGTCTCATTCATACGTGCATCTCCTGAGCCCGAGATCAGTGACCTGTGGAGGTAGGGGGCACCTGCCCCTACTTCTTACCTGCCTGGCCTGGTCTGATCCTGACCTTGCACATTCACCACACTTTTCCTCTCCTGTTAAGTGAGAGGTTGGCCCCCGTCTTCCTTCTCCTGTTTGTTCATTCTTGGATCGTCCTGAAGCCGAGTCACCTTCCCCGCTATCCCCTGTGCTTAGCCAAGCTTGGTCGCTCCTGTGTCAGGGATAGAAAATTGCAGCTGTAGTCTGGAGTTTAAGGGGTTAGCCCTGAACCCCGACCTGACCTGGCCCCTGCCTACCTGCTCACCCCACTGCAGCTGGGTCCCAGCCTTCCTGCTGATTCCCTCTGTCTGGGCAGGAGACTGGGGAGGTGGGAACAGCCTCCACAAGGACATGGGAGACATTGGAAGAGGGCATCTGGATAGCAGTGCTCCTGGGGAAGTCCTGTTCGCCGACACGGGGCCTGAAGCCTGTGGCAGAGCAGGGCTCCAGCTTCCAGCCAAGTTGTGCGGCCTGTGGGGGCAAAGTCACGCCTGCTGAGCCGGAAGCCTAAGGCTGGGGCCTGAGGCAGTAAGGTAGGAGCAGGGGGAACCCAGCTCGTCCCTGGTGCTCATGGGGTAGACCCGTGGGGTTTGTGTCTAGCCTGGAGTTTGCTGAGGGAAGAGGTGGGTCCTCAGGGACAGGATTTCTAGAACTCCTAGTTCTGGATGAGATCAGGTAGTCTGGTTTAGGAAAGTGATGTGGTAGGTCCAGGTGTCCCACACCAAGTTAACTGTTTCATAAGCCTGACTGCTCTTGCTTACATTGTGTCTTGTACTTTTGGGGGCTCTTTGAATTTTTTTAGAGACAGGATCTTGCTGTGCAGCACAATCCCCGCTGGGGATTTAGCTCAGCGGTTAGAGTGCTTGCCTCACAAGCACAAGGCCCTGAGTTCAATTCCTAGCACCAAAAAAAAAAAAAAGATGAGGCTACCAAATTAGTGGTAACAGTCCTCTGAGAGAGGCAGTAAGGCTGATAAGAAGAGGAGACCCCCACATTCAAGCCAGGATGGGGTGCAGGTTTACTTTCTCCAGTTCAGCTGCTGACGGGGGCCATAAAGATACTTTCCCTGTCTCTGGGACACAAGGAGTGCTATTCCCAGGTCTTGTCTCGGTTGCTCTGGGCACCTCTGAACTTGAAGGCCCTCAGCACAGAGCCGGGGAGAGGAGTAAGAAGCAGGATTCTTCTGAGATGTGCTTTTGGAAACAGTTCCCTTGCCATTGCACATGCACATGTGTGTGTGGACAGCTTTTCTGGACTGAGTTTATGGCAAAGATCACCACCACAAAGCATCCCTTCTGGGTCTGGTAGTAAACACCATCAAATTCAGGATTGTTAATTTTTCTCCTATCCAGAAAGTGCATGGTGTCCAGAATCTGTGGTTATCAGAGGAGCGAGGCACGGAGGACCTAGCTCTGCTCCAAAGCATAAAGGCTGCTGACCAGCACTTGGCAGCGACCTAAGGTGGTGAGAGAGAGTTCCCAGGAGGTCAGGGACTTGGGACTTGACAAATGCACCTGGAGCAAATCCGGAAACCTCTATGGAGGACCAGGTCCTGCAGAAGAAAGAGGAGGTCCTAAGACACTGAGTGGGGTCACGGTGTCCTGAGGAGGACAGTCCCCTGCCCTCTAGCATGAGTGCTTCTGGGGGCTCACAAACCTTGGTACATGTTCATGTGATGTCTCGGGCAGGGGGCAGGTTAGTCATTGTGTTCATTCGCCGGTTGCCAGCAGGGCCTGCCATGTGCCCAGCAGGGTGTCAGGTGCAGATGACAAATGACATCACGGGGTCACAGTGTGTGTGTATGGGAAGTGGTGGGAGGAAAGGTTAGCGTGAGCCTGTTGGGAGGGATGGTTAGAATTCGAATGGGTGGAGCAGCACGTCCTGATTTAGCTTTGTCAGCTGAAGTGGGGGTGCTGGTGTTTGAGGGCCAGGTGGGAGTCCACTGTGCCTGCAGCTGCCCTTCCCCGTGCAGGGCCTGCCTGGAGGGAGTTCTTCCCAGCTTTTGGAAGAGGAACTGTGGCTGAAGCACAGGCCCAGAGAGCGGAAACTGCCACCTGCCCTTTGAAAAATGTTCCGTCTGCCCCAGTCTGGCCGGAGGAGCTTCTGTGCATCTGCCAGGTGCCCCTCAGGCAGCTTCAGTAGCTCCCTGTCCGTGGGCCTGAGCAGAGATGGCAGGAGGAAAGGCGTCTGCCTTGGAAAGCTGCCTTAGGATTCACCTTGGACCCCTGACCCAGCATGCTCTGGAGTTCCTTAGGGCCTTTCTGTTGCTGACCAGCTTGGGGCTCCACTTTAGGGTTACCTGGGTTTTGAATGGATAGAAGGCGCAGAGTTGGGCCTAGGACCCTGGAAAAGGGGGCCATTTATAAAAGAAAAAAGATTTCACAGAAAGAAACTGAGTGAGTCACTTCTCTGAGACAGCAGAGGCAGCAAGATGCAGGATGGGGCAGTACAAGAAAAGGGGTCCCCACCATGGCATTCTTGGGCTGTGTATTCCAGACCCAGCCACTTCATAGCTCCTTCCATATTGGACCTGACCATCAGGCCATGAGCCAGCCCCTCCCTGTAGAAACCTCTCCACTCCCTCCTGCTCCTTTCCTCTCCCACCTGGGAGACCTCAGAGGGAGACCTCAGAGGCCCTGGCTCCCTCTCCAGCTACATGCTCCCACTTCTGGCCCCAGCTCACCTCCCAGCCTGCTTCTTTCCCTTCTGGCTGTGGGAGCCTGGATTGGCTGCTCAGGGAAGATCCTATCTGACCACCTCAGGGAGGGCTAAGGGCATTGCTGGCTTGGGGTGGGGCGGGGTGGGGGGATGTTCTCCTTATGTTCTTGCCGTGGACTGCACCCAAGCAGCTGAGGTATCCTTGCTTACCTCGCCCACTCCTTGCATAGTGGGCCGATCAAGAGGGAGCCAGGGATCCCTCTCAGCCAGGAGGTAGCAGGGAGCCCACCTGGTGTGGCCCTCTCTCCTCCCGAGCCCTTTCCCTGCCCCTCTCTGCTACCCTTCACTCTGCCCAGTCCCCTGGCACAAGTCAGAGTCAGGCCTGAGGGAGATGGTGATGGGGCTGGAAGAGGAGGGATAGGAGGGACATAAGAAGGGCAAGGCTGAGAAGCGGGGAAGTGGCTGATGTGCCAAAGAGTGGGAGTTTGGGGTTAGGGAGTGGGGATAAGAGAGGTAGCTCTGGGTCCAGGCTGAGCCCAGTGCTAGGAAGCCCAGCAGGGAAAGGAAAGACAGTATGCTCCTTTTGTCCTGGCTGGGTGTAGTGAAATAAAGGAAAGTAGAAAGCTACTATCCCTGCCCCACGTCAGGCACTGGTGAGATGTATTCTTGCTCATTCACTCATTCAGTCTCATGCTGGCCCAGTGGTGTGGAAAGGTGCCTTGTGCTGCTCCTGTCTCCAGGGAGGTGGTTCTCTCCCTAGTCCTCCCTGCTGGCCCACACACACGTCCTCTGCTGTTGGGCCACCATGCGGAAGGATTGGAGTGGACTTTCTGCTGCCAATATCCACTGAGGACCTGGTGTGCACAGGACACACAGCCTGATGCATTGTAATTCTGGATGGCAGGGAGAAATGGAAGGCTGTGTGCCTCCTTGCTTCCATCCCAGCTGTCCAAGAACTTCTAGACAGGTTGGGGAAACAGAGCACGCAAATAAATAGAGAGAAACGGTGCAATATGTGACTGGTGCCAGTTGAGAGGACCCTGATTCATGAGTTCATCATTCACTGAAGAATCATTAATGAACCTTACCTCTGGGCCAGGGCACCTTCCTAGACATTTTAGAGGTGGTAAAAAGATTCCTTCATTGATGCTGTTTATTGACTGTGTACTGTGTGCCAGATTCTCTTCTAGGTCTGGGGATAATGAGCAATGGACCAAACCAAGTCCTTGCCTGTTGAGCTTCCCCCAGATGTGGCACTGCCCACAGAGTGCTTATCAGACCACGGAATGGCCAACATGAAGTCCAAGAGGGAGGGATGCTGGGTGCCAGGCTGCGTCCGAGGATGAGGGAAAACTCGGGCTGGCTTTTGAGCAGTGGGTAGGATCTGGAAAAGTGAGGACATTGTGAGCAGAAGCTCAGAGGACAGAAGCTACCTGGGCTTCTGGCAGGGTGGAAGCTGATAGCTGAGGTGGCAGGTGTACGTTCAGATGTAGGAGGCCAAATTAAGATGAGCCGAGTTAAGAGCCGATTAGAGAGCCCTCCAAATGCTAACTCACCCTGACAGCCATTCCCAGGCTTCCAGGCAGAGCCTTTCCTTCTGCTCTGGAGTTGATGGTGGTGCTGAGAGTAAGCCACTGTTGAGGCTGTTCCCAGACTGCATGGCTGAAGCTGCTGGCCTCAGACATGGGTGGCTTACCTTGGGTTTCCCTAAGCCTGCGTCTGCAGGGGAGTCACCCCAGGAAGCTAGTACACTAGCACTTGTGAGGAGTGAGCCCTTTCATGGGGCAGGAGGGTGTTGGCACTGGACACTTAGACTCACTAGAATGAGGCTCCCTTGAAGGGCCACATGAACAAGGTGAGGGCAGCCTAGCCATGCATCGTCTGCTGTGGGCCACATCAGGTGCATGCCTGTCCCCTTGGTTCTCTGGATAGCCAGAGGTTTATGGTGGGAACCTCTGTGCTCAGCTCCTTTCTCTTAAGTGATAGTGACATCAGTGTAAATCCCTCTTCCTTTGCCCAGGGAGAAACCCCTTCCTCTACTAGTGGGTGACCTTGGACAGGCTCCTTTACTGTTGAGCCTCAGTTTCCTCATCTGGAATAATGGAATAATATTAACTACCTTCCAGAGTGGTAGGAGTGATGAGGTAAATGGGTTTTGCACAACACATGTTAACACTGTTAAGATTATGATTAGTAGTAGTTGGCTGGGCCTGGAGGTGGCATTTACTAACTCCCCAATGGATGTTTTGCCAGAGTGCCTTTCCAGTCTCCCTCAGGCCAGGCCCAGAGATAGCTGTGGCTGTTCCATTGAGGGGTGCCCAAGGGAGGCCTCTCCGGGGAGCTTCCTTCACTCATGTACCCTGTTGTTGGGCCACCCTCCCTGGCTCCCTTCTCTGGGATCATCTCCACCTCCCAGCATCTCAGTGTCTCTGGCTGCTCAGCACAGCCTGCCCCAGTGAGCTGTGCTGGCAAGGGCCCTGGTCTGGTGGCCGGCCATAAATAGCCTGTGCACCCACAGCCTTAGCAGGGTGCATCTGGCTTGGGTGCAGAGGACACCAGTGAAGTGGCAGCTAATCCTGCTGTCCTCACCGAGTCAGGCACAGGGCTGACTCGGAGGGGACTGATAAGCAGGCTCCATGAGCATGTGAACCTGGTGAGCTGAGGAAGCTACCCTGGGAACAGGCTCTGTAGCCTGTTTGAATCTTAGGACCTTGGAGAGAGCACGCGAGGGTGGTAGCTGAGAGGACCTCTGAGGCCCTTTGGGCTGGAGGCTGAACAGAGCAGACCTGTCTGCCTGCATGGTCACTGCCTGTGACCCTGGCTCTTTGGAGGGCAGCTGGGCAATCCCCTCCTTCCAGGGGTATGAAGGGAAGGAGAGGGTAGAACCTAGCACGTACCATCTCGGTGATGCGGCCCAGGCTCAGGGAGGAGCGTGTTTAGTGGGAAGGCACTGTGCTTGCAGCTAGTCAGGTGGCTCAAATAGAACCACACTGCTAGAGTGTATGTGCAGTTGAACTGAGCGTATCTACTTGTCCAGCCCCCTGGCACAGGTAAGAGTCAGGCCTGCGGAACTGAGAGTATCTGCTTGCAGGACCCTGTTGGGGATTAAGTGAGGAAAGGGCCTCGTGAGGGTGCTGTCTTACCACAGAGATAACTAGGAGGAGGCCTATTAGGTTGTGACCGAGTTCCTGCAGACTGGCTTTCCACCTGACCCCACCCTCTCTCTGTGTCCCCAGGCTGCCCCTCTACCCGTGCAGACACCCCAGATTCTCAGACCCAGCCCATGGACCTGCGGGTGGGCCAGCGGCCCCCAGTGGAGCCTCCCCCAGAGGCCCCACTGCTGGCCCTGCAGCACCCCCAGCGCCTGCACCGCCACCTCTTCCTAGCAGGTCTGCAGCAGCAGCAGCAGCAGCAGCAGCAGCAGCAGCGCTCGGCTGAACCCATGAGGGTAACTACAGAGCCCCGCCACACGCCCCAGCTTCCCCACACCCGGCTTCAGTCCTCCGCTCCTGCCCTATCTGAGCTGCGCCCATCTGCCCACAGTTCTCTATGGACCCGCCGATGCCCGAACTGCAGGGAGGGCAGCAGGAGCAAGAGCTGCGACAGCTTCTCAATAAGGACAAGAGCAAGCGAAGTAAGGACACCCTACCCCCATCCCCGAGTCTACGACCCACCCCTGAGCCTGGAAGGGTGAGGTGGGAGCGTGTAGCCCACTGGAACACCCTCTGCTTGCCTGGCTCTGCCCGTGAGCAGAAGCAGGGGTGGGTGTCCCGAGGTGGCCAGAGGCTGCACAGGTGGTACAGGGCCTCGGGCTTGACTGTCCCCCGAGGACCCCCTGGGTAGGACACTGAGTACTGGAGGTGTGGGTGGGCCAAGGGGCAGAATGTGCCAGGAGGCCACCTGTCCAGCTACTCCCAACTCGCTCTGGTTTCTGGCCCTGCAGGTGCTGTAGCCAGCAGTGTGGTCAAGCAGAAACTGGCCGAGGTGATCCTGAAGAAACAGCAGGCAGCCCTGGAGCGGACAGTCCATACCAATAGCCCCAGCATTCCCTACAGGTGGCTCCCTGTCCCCACCTGTCCCTTGAGTCCCTCCCCTACCCCTCCCTCCATATTACCCAGTGAGCACACACGTGCTGGCCCGCTTCCTCTCACCATCACCTGGCCCGTCACCCTTCATATAAACATAACGCACCCCAATCACCTCTCAACTGATACCTGCCCTCTTCTCTCCATTAACCCTCTTTCCTGCCTCACCCAAGCCCCTTCTCACAACACACACACACACACACACACACACACCATCCTGGCTATCTGCTTGCACACGTGAGGCCTTTCTCTCCTTGTATCTTCCCCTAAGCACAGTAATATCCTAGTTCCTAGTGCAGGTTCCTGCAGCAGGAGACAGTCCCTGTGGGCCCCTCACCCAACACCCTGAGTCTGGCTTCCATGACTAGATCAGAGCTCTGTGTCGTGGCCACAGGGCAGCATGGGTGGCCCACTGCTGCCACCTGGAGATGGCCCCATTCCTGCCAGCCCCACACTGCCCCTCCTGTTGTGCCTGCCTCCGAGGCAGGTCCTGGAGCCCTGGTTTAGGAAGGTGCCTGTGCAGAGTGAGGTCTTCACCTGTGGCAGTCTGCCCCTCTCATCACCTTGGCACTTCTCCACAGAACCCTCGAGCCCCTGGACACGGAAGGAGCTGCCCGCTCCATGCTCAGCAGCTTTCTGCCTCCCATTCCCAGCCTGCCCAGTGACCCCCCCGAACACTTCCCCCTGCGTAAGACAGGTGAGCTGGCCAGAGTCAGGACCTTCCGGGAGACCTAGGTGAAGGGCCTGGGATTGGAGCTGGGAGGAAGAGGGAGGCCAGGGGTGCTCTGCCATCTCTTACTGTTGCCACAGAGATGACTGGGAGGGGAGGACTAAAGGGAAGAGGGTGCTGGCATGGGGCCCGAGTAACACCGGTCTCCCACAGCGTCTGAGCCCAACCTGAAGCTGCGCTACAAGCCCAAGAAGTCTCTGGAGCGGAGAAAGAACCCGCTGCTCAGGAAGGAGAGTGCCCCGTCCAGTCTCCGGCGGCGACCCGCAGAGCCTCTCGGAGGTGAGGGCCAGCAGGGCGGGTGGGCTGCCCTGCCCTCTGGACTCCAGCTGCTCTTGTTCCTTTGGTTCAGGCCCCACCCACACAAGTGCCAGGAGGGTGAGTGGGGAGGAAACCCAGCCCCTGCTTGGTTGGCCAAGCTGCCATCTGCCCAGAAAAGGGAGCATCTTTAAAAAACTGCCTCAAGATGCTGTAGGCTAGTGGTAGCTGTCACCCTGCTCTGCAAGAAGAAAGCAGCAGGCAGGGCTGCCCCTGGGGAACCCTGAGCAGGGGGCCTGAGTGTACCCTCCTGCCCGCCCCAGGCCCCTGACTACCCTCCCTTTCTCCTCACCCCTCAGACTCCTCCCCCAGTAGTAGCAGCACGCCTGCGTCAGGGTGCAGCTCCCCCAATGACAGCGAGCATGGCCCCAACCCTGTCTTGGGCTCCGAGGTAAGGCCTTGTCAGCGCAGACTCTCCTAAGGCAGTTCTGAAGCTCAGCCTCTTTCCAAAAAAAGGCCCAACCCAGCGTGGGGCCATGGGGTCTGGGCAGCCCCCACAAGGGCCTTCTGGGTGTTCTGGGGAAGGTGTGCCAGGGTTTGAGGTCTGGGACCGGTGACCCGTCGCCCTGCTCCCTATGGCAGGCGCTCTTGGGCCAGCGGCTGCGGCTGCAGGAGACTTCTCTGGCCCCATTCGCCTTGCCGACAGTGTCCTTGCTGCCCGCAATTACGCTGGGGCTGCCCGCCCCCGCCAGGGTGAGTGGCTGGGGCATCCCTTCCCACTCCAAGCTCCTCAGCCTCTTTCACACCCTCATCCTGCTGCCTCATCCCGTCCCTTCACTGTCCTCTGCTGGAATCTTCTCCCCTGTGACTTCTCCTTGCTTCTCCCCCAGGCTGATGGTGACCGCAGGACCCATCCAACTCTGGGCCCTCGGGGTCCAGTCCTGGGGAGCCCCCATGCTCCCCTCTTCCTGCCCCATGGTCTGGAGCCCGAGGCAGGGGGCACCTTGCCCTCTCGCCTGCAGCCCATTCTCCTCCTGGATCCCTCAGTCTCTCATGCCCCACTGTTGACTGGTGAGCCCTGCTGCTTCTCCTGGGAAGGGGCTGGATCCCCACACCCTCCCAAAGACCAAGTTTGGGGAGGGACCCGTTCCTCCAGCTCCCCATCCTGTGCATCTCCTTGCTGAGCCCCGCCTCCCATGCCCTTGCCTCCTTCCACGACTCCCCGTGGTTCCCTCCTTATGCCCCATCCCATTCTTTCCAGTGCCCGGGCTTGGGCCCCTGCCTTTCCACTTTGCCCAGTCCTTACTGACCGCCGAGCGGCTCTCTGGGTCAGGCCTCCACCGGCCGCTGAGCCGAACCCGCTCAGAGCCCCTGCCCCCCAGCGCCACTGCCCCCTCACTGCTGGGCCCCATGCAGCCCTGCCTGGAGCAGCTCGAACCTCACTTCCAGCTGATCAAGGTGAGAGGAATTGGATAGGGAAGGTGCTGAAGGGTGTTTAACCAAACCCCCAGGGGCTGAAAGAAGGGGGACTTAGGGAGGGCAGGGACCTGGAGGGCAAAAGAGAAAAGACTGCTGGAGTCCTAGCAAGATGAGTGGACGCCTGCCGGTCCTCCATCCCCTACCCCACCCCACCTTGCTCCACCGGGCTTCTTAGCTGGCCATCACCCCTCCCCAGAGAACAGCCAAGCCCAGTGAGAAGCCCCGGCTACAGCAGATACCCTCAGCAGAGGACCTGGAGACGGATGGCGGGGGAGCCAGCCAAGTGGTAGATGGCGGCCTGGAACACAGGGACTCGAGCCATAGGCAGCCTGAGGCCAGGGGCCCTGTTCCTCTCCAGCAGCACCAGCAGGTACAGCTGTGCCTGGGTGCCCCTCAGAGAGACCTACAGTCTGGCGTTAGATGTGGAAGGGTGAGAAATAGGACGTCAATACAGGGACAGCTCTGGGACCAGTGCTTGCCCCGCTGGATCCTTGGTGCTACAGCCACACCGAGGATGGCTGCAGGCACATGGATACTCACACATATGCACACACACACAGCCTCCAACACACATGCCAGCAGCCTAGCGGTCTCAGGGTAGAGCCATGTTCCTTTTCTAGCAGTGAGGCTGGCCTTTCAAGGCGCCATGTACACTCCTGCTCTCACACGTGTGCCTGTGGTGAGTTATCTCACATCCAGGAGTGTGGCTGAGACAAAGGCAGAGGCGGAGCGAGCCCCGGTACTTCAGGCAGAGTGCTCACACTCTGTGGATCAAGCCGTGCTGCCTTAGTCGCTGGGCTGCTGCAACACGCACTACAGATGGGTGCCTTGACCAACAGAAAATTACCATCTTGCAGTTCTGGAAGCCGAAGTCTGAAATCAAGGTGTTGGCGAGGGTAGTTCCTTCTGAGGGCTGTAAGAGATGTTCTCAGCCTCTCTGTATTTAGCTTGTAAATAGTCATCGTCTCCCTGTGTCTTTACAAGTGTTCACTCTGCCTGTTTCTGTGTTCATATTTCCTCTTTTTATAAAGATAATAGTCCTATTGGATTAGGGCCCACCCTGAGCACCTCATTTTAACTTGATTACCTCTGCAGAGACCCTGTGTCCAAATAAGGTCATTTTCTGAAGTACTGGGGTTTAGGACGTGAGCGTGTGAGTGTGTGTGGTGGGAGGAGGCGCACTTCCACCCATAACATGTGGTAACAGCCCATAATATGTGCCGGGGCTTGTGCAGGCCCTTGTGTTCTTGGGCAGGAGCACAGTCCCTGGAGACGAGCACCTCCTGGTCAGAGTGGACCCGGGAGCCCCTGAACTCTGGCCGAGCTGGGCCATCAGCCTGGAGTACAGGTCTTCAGCAGGGCTGCTGGGGGTTCAGACAGGCAAAGGCCTGGGCCCAGGTGGGAAGCAGGGCTTGGCGCCTCCTGGAGTCTCTCTGGGAAACGGTCCGCCCGGAGGTTCTGGGCAGACTCGGGCAGGAGCAGATGGCACAAACGTGAGGAGACTGAGGCCCTGTTTCTGTTTCCCTCAGGTGTTGCTCCGGGAGCAGCAGCGTCTGGCTGGGCGGCTGCCCCGGGGAAGCTCTGGGGACTCCGTGCTGCTTCCTCTGGCCCAGGGCGGACACCGGCTCTTGTCCAGGACTCAGTCCTCTCCAGCTGCGCCTGCCTCACTACCCACCCCAGAGCCCACCTGCCAGGCCCGCGTCCTCTCCAGCTCAGAAACCCCTGCCAAGAGCCTGCCCTTCGTCACAGGTAAGACCAGGGCGAGAGTGGTAGCGGGAGGAAGAGGCGCGCAGTGTGAGTCCCTCTTTGAGACAGAACTGGGGCCTCTGTACAGACCCAGGCTTAGATCCCCACAGTACCTGTGAGGCAGGAGGACAGGTGGTTACTGTTTCACAGGCGAGCGACCCCGGCTTGGGGACCCAACGGTGGCAGACCTGGGGTCAAATGGCGAGCTGACAGCAGGCAGGCTAAGAATTTTCAGTCTCTTGCCACCATGTCCCGCTCTGTTTAGTTAAATTTTTAAAAACTCTATTATTACTGTTGCTCTTCTTGTAAAAAGAGTTCAAAGATATTTCAGAAATTTTGAAAAATATAGAAGAGCATAAGAATAAAATAAAAATCACCAACCAGTATCCCATTGCCCAGAGACCCTGATTAAGTTCTGCTATACTCCAGTCCAGTCTGTTCTAGCCACATGTACCCGTACAAACAGCACAATCACATTAAATGCGTTTTGTACCCTGCTTTATTTAGTTAGCATATCGTGAGCACTTTTTGATATAATTAGTCTTTAAAACTGAAATTCTCATATTTCATTGCAGTATTTTATTTTTATTTCATATTGGCTGGACATTTAGATTGCTCCCTGTTTTCCCCCCTTTTAATGTCCTTGTGCGTAAGTCTTTCTTGTGCCTGGAATTATTTCCTGAGGGTCTGTATCAAGGAGTGGCTTTCCTGCGTCAGATAGTGTGAGCATTTCGCGGGTCCTTGGTGTCCTGAGGTGTGCAGCTCCTGCTCCTCCCCCAGGAGTATGCACGGCAAGTCTCTAGAGGCTGCCCCGGGGCACCTGACACATAGTGCCTTGGTACCTGCAGAGTTGGTTCAGCACCCTACCCCCTAACCCACAGGGATACCAAACACCTCAGATGCTCAAGTCTCTTAAATAAAATGGTGTAGAATTTGCATATAACCAATGCACATCCTCCCATATATGTGTATATGTGTGTGTGTGTGTGTGTGTGTGTGTGTGTTTTTCGTGTGGTGCTAGATATCGAACCTAGAGCATATTGCACATGCTAGGAAGTGTTCTACCATTGAGCTGTGCCCTCAGCCCTCACCTATATGCTTTAAATCATCTCTAGATTGCTTCTAATACCTAATACAATGTAAATACTATGCAGATAGTCATCGTAATGTATTGCTTAGGGAACCATAACAAGGGAAAAGTCTATACTTTCAGTACCAACGAAGCTTTTTTTTTCCTGAGTATTTTCAATTCACAGTTAGGAGAGATAGCTGTAGTCACCGTCCACGGTTCTGTCTGTCTTATCACTGGCCCAGTGTCATTGTGGGCTTCCTTGCTCTTAGTTTTGGGGTTCCCTAAGAATTCTGACTCCACTCACTTCCACTTGGTAGCCTCTGGGCTCGTGACACCCAGAGAGATGCTAGTGTCAGCCTCGATCTTGCTCAGGGCATGAGAGAAGTGTGGGTCTCTCGAGCTGTCAGTGTGTGGGGCAGGTGGTGGCCATATGGTGGTCGTGTTGGCTGGTGCAGTGCTGGTGTGTGTAGCTGGCTGAGGCTAGCTGGGCAAGCGTCCAGGCAGGCGTGTAAAGGAGTGCCGGCTGGTCTCGCTAGACGGGCGGAACGGGGAGCACGGGCCTGTGTGGGGCCAAGGCTATGTGCCAGGCCTGGCTCCAGGTGGGCCCGTGTGGGTGTAGCCCTGGTGGGGGTTCCCTGGGGTCCCATCCTGACTCCTGCACCTGGCAGGGCTGGTCTATGACTCCGTAATGCTGAAGCACCAGTGCTCCTGTGGAGACAACAGCCGGCACCCAGAGCACGCTGGCCGCATCCAGAGCATCTGGTCCCGGCTGCAGGAGCGCGGCCTCCGGAGCCAGTGTGAGGTGAGGGACGAGGTGGGGGTTGCGGCACCAAGGGGTTAGGGCAGTGGAAGGGAAGGTGGAAGTCCCGGGGCCAGTGACAGACCTGGGTAGTGGAAGGGCAGGGTGAGCAGGGGCTTAGGAGGTTTGTGGACATTTGCTTCCTCAGTGTCTCCGGGGCCGGAAGGCCTCCCTAGAGGAGCTGCAGTCGGTCCACTCTGAGCGGCACATGCTCCTCTATGGCACCAACCCACTCAGCCGCCTCAAACTGGACAACGAGAAGCTGTCAGGTAGGGGACAGGTGATGTCTGGCCCCATGTCTCCCAGGGCACGCCCATCTCCCCCACCCCGTGCTCTCTTGGCTCAGCCCTGCCCAGCCAGCCCCTCTCTCCTCCTGGATATCCCCACGCAAGCTTGCTGCCCTCGTCCCTCTGCTGCCCATGTCCACCTCCCTGCACTGTTTCTCTCCCTCCACACCCACCCAGCCCTCTTCCCAGAGCCGCCCTGCCCCTGGCCAGGCCAGAGGCTGAGAGCATCCGCACTCACGTGGGCTGGGCCTCTCCCCACAGAGCTCCTGGCACAGCGGATGTTTGTGATGCTGCCCTGTGGTGGGGTTGGGGTAAGTGTGCCTAGGGGTCTCCATCGGGCATTGCCAAGAGCTCTCGGCTCTCCTCCTTTCGGTCCTCCCAGGCCCAGCCCCTGCCTGCCTTTTCTCATGGTTCTGCAGACCAGGCAGACCAGGGATTTCCTGCCATGCCCTCTGCTGGCTGGAAGCTCCTTGTGGACAGGTGTCTGATGGGACAGGACCCATCAGTGTCCCAGAGCACGGAGCCCAGAGCCTTGCACTTAGAAGGTGCTTGGTAGATACCAGTGAAGCTCAAAGAACAGAAACGAGAGTGGAGCTTGGGATTGTGTCCTTCATAAGATCCCTGTGGTTGGGCCTTGGCTGCTCCACACTGGCCCCAGGCTACTCTGCCTGCCCTGGAGTGGGCCTGGTTCCCAGGCCCACTCCACCTTGGACTGCCTGTCCAGGTGCCATAGTGGTCCTCCCTGTGTCCTCGGAGGCCCAGACACTTCCCTACCCAGCCCTCTGGCCCCCCAGCTTTGCTTTCTCACTCCTCACTGGTTGGAGGGCTTGCTGCCTTCTCCAGCACAGCTCCTGCTGCTTTAGGAGGTCCCTCCAGGGTACAGGAGTGGTGTGTGGAAGCAGGGGATGGAGGCTGAGCTCAGAAGGGAAAATGGGAGCTCTAGTGGGGGGCTGTTTGTGAGCCAGTCAGTGCCCTGTTCACAACTCCCCATTTCTTGCCACTTTCTGGTTTTTCCAACTGTTGTTGCTTCTGTTTTCTCCTCCCTCCTCTCCCTCTCTGTCCTCTCTCTCTCTCTCTCCAGCCTCTTGCGACTCTCTCTGCCTTCCTCGCCTCTCTTGGTCCGCCTCGCCCTCCCCATCTCCCCATCATGCCCCCCGGCCCCTCCCTAGCCTTGAGGCCCAGGGACTGGGTTTGGGGGGCCTCCCAGCCTGGGCTAGGGGCCCTGAGTGGAAGACAGTGGTGCAGACGGCCCCTCCAGCTCCGACCATCCCGCAGGGCCTGAGCAGACTCAGCTGGGGCTTAAAACCCCCTCCAGGCCCAAACCCCAATCCCGCCCAGGTAACGCCATGCCCCTCCCCGGATCGGGGAGGCAGGTGTGCTGATGCCGGCAGAGTGCTGGCCACAGACGGGCTGGTGCTGGGACTTCCACTGGGAAGGAGCAGTCCTGTGGGGCTTGGGGGACAGGAGGCCGTGCCTTTGGGCGGTGGGGCACTGGGGAGGCAGCGCTGTCTGCCCAGCTCCCTGCCCCTGGGGTCCTGGCCGTGAGGTGGGTGCTGCCCACTGGGCGCTGGCTCCTGTGCGAAGCCTTGGATGATGCGGGCCCTGACTCTGGCCCCCACAGGTGGATACCGACACCATCTGGAACGAGCTGCATTCTTCCAATGCAGCCCGTTGGGCTGCTGGCAGTGTCACTGACCTCGCCTTCAAAGTGGCTTCCCGAGAGCTCAAGGTAGGGGCTTTGGACTGAGGTCAGGCAGATCACGGAGGCAGCAGAGGACAGGGCGGTAGGTCCAGACCGTGAGCCCCAGCCCTCTCATGCCTCTGAGATACTGCTACAGGGTTTGGGAAGGGAAATCGAAGGCTATGGGTTCGGGATTTGAGCCTTGGGGAATCCAGCTGCTATGCCCTGACCCTAGTTCCCTTAGAGGTGCAGGATCCTGGTCTTCCAGATCATTTAAAACTCTGCTGGCTGTAGGCACATCAGCCTCTCTCTCTGCACCTCGTGCATTGGCTGTTGGTTCTTTCCACTTTGGAGGTTGAGGCACTATGGAGAGGATTTGTTCCATCTGTGCGGCCTGGGCCAGGCACCTCATGGGGATTTGTCCTCAGGCACGTGTGCACGCACACACACACACACACACACACACACACACACACACACTGTCGAGGGGCTTGTAGACAGTGGTCACGGTGTCCTCAGTGGCAGAGCTCTTTGGCAGAGCTTTGCAATGAAGAGCACAGCCCTTGCTTTAAAATCCTGGCTTCATTGTCCACAAGCAGGCATTTGGGGTCAAGTGGCTAAATCACCTGAATTTTAGATTTCTCATCATCTGTAAATTGGAGATGAGAATAGTGCTTATCCTATGGAGACACTATGAGGATGATATCCAGCATTTATAAAGTGCTTAGCATAGGCCAGGCACATGGCTCTTAGGTAACAGCCAGTAGTTGTCATTGCCAAGTGATTATAGCTAGGACAGACCAGAGAGGGGTTCCGTGTTCAAGTCTAGCCTAAAAGCAGTGAGGACCTGAAGACCCCCTGGGAGTCTGGGAGCCACGGCCTGGACACATTCAGACATGCAGGCAGCTGCTGCCCTCTACCCCTTCTCAGAACTGGGGCCTGGAGCTGGGGGCAGGCTCATGCAGACATGGGTTAAAGGCTGGCTATTCTTTTGACAAGTGTTCTTTCGCTTTCCAGAACGGTTTTGCTGTGGTGCGGCCCCCAGGACACCATGCAGATCATTCCACAGCCATGTAAGGCCCGGGGGAGGCCTAGGTGGGGTGAGGTGGGGACAGGTCCCCAGAGCCTTGCTGTAGGCTGGGCCAAACCAGGGGCTGGGGGGAGAGGAGGTTGAAGTCGTGGGGTATGGGGAGGGAATGGGCTAGCAGAAGCCTCTCTCCTGCCCCCAGGGGGTTCTGCTTCTTCAACTCGGTGGCCATCGCCTGCCGGCAGCTGCAACAGCAAGGCAAAGCCAGCAAGATCCTCATTGTAGACTGGGTAGGTCCTGCTTCCTAGTCCTTCCGATCTGAGGGCTCTGTGAAACAGCCCTGAGCCTGGTATTAGAGATACCTCTGCATGTCTTTGTTCTGCATTACTTCCCTGAGCCTCAGTCTCCCCTTGTGCAAAATTTGATAGCACTCACATCACAGAGCTGCTGGAGGCCTGGAGGAGATGGTATGTGGGAAGGTCTGCCCCTCTAACAGACTCCCACAATGGGTAGGAGCTTTCATTCTGAGTGTTGTCTTTTGACTTCTGTTGGGAATTTTTGCATTTCCCCTACGTGTAGGTGCTCAGTACCAGGCACTCAGTTACTTGGGACCACTCAACCATGCGGCTCTAGGAACCATAGTTTCTTGTCCCTCGTGTAAAGTCCTGACCCTCAGAATGGTCACCGACCTTCCAGCATGACCTGGCTTCCATCTTTCTGCTTTTGGATCTTCCCTAATGCACTGCCTCTTACCCTGTGCAGGATGTTCACCATGGCAACGGCACCCAGCAAACCTTCTACCAGGACCCCAGTGTGCTCTACATCTCCCTACATCGCCATGATGATGGCAACTTTTTCCCCGGCAGTGGGGCTGTGGATGAGGTAAGCGTGTGTTGGGTCCACATCTTCCAGCCCCGAGGACTGTTCTGCACTCACTCTGTCCCCGTCACAACAAGCTGTGTGATGCTGAGCAAATTGCTTAGTCTCTCCCATCCTGTTTTTCCGTCTGGAAGTGGGATAGAAACTAGGTAAGTTGGTCTTTCAGCACTAGCGCCCCGAGGCTCTGCTTTCCTCATGTCTCTGTTGTATCTGCTTTTTCAGGTTGGGGCTGGCAGTGGTGAGGGCTTCAACGTCAATGTGGCCTGGGCTGGAGGTCTAGATCCTCCCATGGGGGATCCTGAGTACCTGGCTGCGTTCAGGTAAGTTCTCAAGGGCCCAGAGGAGGCCCAGCCCAGCCCTGTCCTGCCTCTTTTCCCTACAGCACTACGTTGGAGGTGATCAGTGGGCTTGTCAGCCTGTCCTCACCCAAATGCTAGACATGGTAACCCAGTCTCAATGGGAGGACAGGACATCTAAGAATAGGACCGTATATAAAGTCACACATGGTCAAGAGCCAATGTCAGAGAGAGTGCTGGGAACCAGGAGGGTGGAATCAGCAGGACTACCACCTCTAGTCACAGAACGCTGCCTAGAGCATGGAGGAGAAACCTCAGTTGTCCTTAAATGATGTCCGCCTGGGCGGGAGAGGGGGTTACTCTGAAGGAGGGGCTTCAGAATGTACTCTGGTCCCTGCGATGCATTTGGAAATGGCAGCCCGGAAGGAGATCCGGAAACGTTTTTCTGGAGATATTCTCCATGGGAGCTAATTCTGCAGGAACAAGAGTTCCTGGCATCTGTGTCCAGAACCCAGGGGCTCTGAAGAACACCAAAGTGAAGCCCAGAGTTGGGTCAAGGGTAGAGAGAGGTAGCTGTTGGGGACCTGCAGAGGGAGAGGATGAGAGAATGAAGTTGGAGGCCCAGGACCTCAGAGGATCTAGTGGGCCCAGTCAGCTCTTTGGGCAACTAATGAGGTGAGCCAAGCATTTCCAGTCCCTGAGGCTTAGTGGCCAGAGACTAGCTCAGCTGGCTATCAGAGTGCCCCTTCCCCTTCCCCTTCCGCTGCCCCCCACAGATATACATACCACCACACAAACTCACACACACAGACACAGACACGCTCTTCACCCCCTCTGGTGCCTCATCCTTGGTTCTTTTCTGCTGCTTGCTGGCTAAGTTCCTTGAGTGGCTGAATCCTCAAGCTGTGCGTGCCAGGGACACAAGTGGCCAGCCAAGATCAAGGGGATCAGAGGGATCCACTAACCCCTGCTGGTAGACTGGGTAGCTTGGAGTCCTGAGAGCAGGGTGCCCCCAGAAAAGTTGGCAGGAACCAGCTGTCACAGGCAGGGGCTCCTGGCCTCTGCCAAGCAGCTGTGTACCTCATGCTGGGCCCAGTGTGGTGAGTCCTCTCTTCTTGCAACCTTCTAGGATAGTCGTGATGCCCATCGCCCAAGAATTCTCTCCAGATCTGGTCCTGGTGTCAGCTGGGTTTGATGCTGCTGAGGGTCACCCAGCCCCGCTGGGTGGCTACCATGTTTCTGCCAAATGTAAGGGGGCCCCCAGAGAGGAAGAGGTGTGGGGAATGTGAGCCAGGCTGTGGGAGGGTGGCAAGGACCACCCAAATCAAAAAGGGAAGGCGGCAGGGGGCCGCCCGGGGTTGTGTGGGGACTGGAGTGTGGCAACCGGTCCCGGAATCCCTGTGATGCAGACTAGCACAGCTTAGGCCCAGGTCGGTTCACCACCCAGGGCGTAACCACGTCAGGGCCCTGGGAACTTACGTCCAACAAATGGAAGCTATGCCACACAACTCCCCACTTAACTGTGTGGTTTCCAGGCTGGGCTGGCCACTCCTCCAGAGGGGGAACAGGGAGGAGCAGCATTCCCTGATCACTGGGCCGCTGGGTCTGGGCACAGAGAGGAGGTGAGAGAGCCCAGTGAGAGGAATTAGGGTGGAGTCCACAGCCTGGGCGCAAGACCCAGCCCTGCCACTTCCAGCCCTGGGGCCTTGCGCAAGCCTCTTAACCTCTCTGAGCTTTGAGCAGGGAACGCTAATGGGTTTGGCGTGGGATTCCATGTGACAGCACATTGTCTTTGAGTCATGATTTACAAGGAAGGAAGCAAACAGGGAAACCACAGAGCTAGGGATTGGGTCTACCTCTCCCCCACTGCTGCAAGCTCCTATTTCTTCCCACCCAACCGTCTAGGTTTTGGGTACATGACGCAGCAGCTGATGAACTTGGCAGGAGGTGCAGTGGTGCTGGCCTTGGAGGGTGGCCATGACCTCACAGCCATCTGTGATGCCTCCGAGGCCTGTGTGGCTGCTCTTCTGGGCAACAAGGTAAGCTGCTTCTACCCCTCTTCCTTGTTTCTGTGGGCCAAGTGAGCTTGGCTGTCACAGCACTGCCCAAGAGCAAGCAGAGGGGATGGGATAGGGCAGAGGAATGAGGTAGGCATAGGTCAGGTCCATGGCCAGTGTCTCCTGACGTGAGCAGAGCCAGCAGACATACCTGTTTGTGTTCAGAAGGCCAAGGTCCTTGCAGGGGAGAGAGCTGGGCCTGTGGTTCCCTGGGGGACGGTGACTAATGGACTGTTTTTTGTAGGTGGATCCCCTTTCAGAAGAAAGCTGGAAACAGAAACCCAACCTCAATGCCATCCGCTCTCTGGAAGCTGTGATTCGGGTGCACAGTGAGTGTACAGAGTAGGCCACCTGCTGGGCCTGCACATGGGAGAACCTCAGGGGTCTACTACCCTTAGTTACCAGGTTCTGGGGAATGCCAGCCACGCCAGGGGCACTGCTGTTGGTCTGGAATAGGATTTCTATGCATCACCCCAGCAGTGAAGATGGGCAGCCCCCACCCTGCCATGACTGGGTAACTTCTGAGTCCTCCAGCTGGGCCTGGTGGACTGGCCTCCCATCTCGCGCCACAGCCCTGGACTGGGGACAGGCCAACAGGAATACTCAGGCCTTGTTTACTAAAGGCCTAGTTCACATTCCTCCCCTCAGTCCTGGACACGGGGGGCTTCTGAACTCTGCTTGCTTAGGGGCTAGGACTTAGAGTAACCCCCATATTTGGAAAGCATTTTAAAGTTTCAACTTCAACCTAATATCTATTGAGCAAAAAACATGATCTGTGCTAGGGTTACAAAAATGAATTGAAGAGATTCCCCACATCAAGAGCTTGGCTGGGGAGGTGAACGTAACAGTGCGGACACAACTGGCCCTGGATGGAGGAGCCCTCCCATGAGCCAGGATCTGTGCTGGGATGCTCCAGATACGGCAGCCAGCAGAAGGAGCTCTCCTGCAATCCAGAGGGGCTGTGTGGGCAGCCACGATGATGCTGGGCCCCAGGGCTGTGTTCCTCCCACTGCCACACTCCCCTCTTAGCGGGGGGCCTGGGCACTAGTGGGGGCTGCATGAGTGAGACCCTGTGTGGTCTGTGTGGTAACTGTGACACAGACCCTGCCTAGCGACAGTGGGCCCCGCTGGCACTCTCAGGATCCCGGCACATATAGGGAATGGTCAGAGGTGGCCTTTCAGCCAAAGGAGACGGAAAAAGGGCTCAGGCACCTGCAAAGCTCCCTCCTAGCCATGTCGAAGCGGCTCCGCTCACCCTTCGGGGCTGTGAAGTCAGGGTCCTATCGATGATAGGGCAGGAAGGAAAACTGACCCCCAGCTGAGGACACACTCCTATTCTTGGGTGAAAGGTGGATGGGCTTGTTCTCCCCAACTTTTCTGACCCAGCTTCTTGCTCCAGGTAAATACTGGGGCTGCATGCAGCGCCTGGCCTCCTCTCCAGACCTCTGGGTGCCCAGGGTACCAGGGGCCGATGCGGAAGTAGAGGCTGTGACCGCACTGGCCTCCCTCTCTGTGGGCATCCTGGCTGAAGACAGGTAATGCAGGACCCCAGGACCATGCCACGGCCTCTCCACCCCCTTGAATCCTCCCTACCAGAAGCCCCTAGAGCCCCCGTGCAGCCACCCTGAGCCACTCTAGCTTCCTAACCAGGGCTGTGAGGGAGGCTGCACCAAGGCCCTGCCTGCAGCCCCGACCCTCCATCATCCCGCCCTTGTCTCTCCCCCAGGCCCTCAGAGCAACTGGTAGAAGAGGAAGAACCGATGAATCTCTGAGGCTTTGGAATGGATCAGCCTGCCACCCTGCCCTTCGGACACAGCTCTCTCTGAGCCTCTACCACCAGCCCCATTCCTGGGTCTTCAGAGATCCTGCAGGCAGGTAGTTGGGGCCAGAGAACAGCCTGCCTTAACAGTCACCCCACCCAGGGAGCTTGAGAAGGCCTCTGGGTCTAGGACGGGGACCAGAGAGGACCCTGAGATTCCCCACATCAGACTGGGTACCAGCCCCAGCAGGGCTCACTCCAAAACAGAGCGAGCCCTCTGGCCTCTGGGCCCCTGGCTGTACCCCATCCCTCAGGACTGCACAGGGGAGGACTGGCTCAGGTGGGCCTGTCCGTAACCACTATCCTTGGCTCTGCAAACCCCAGATGTTGCACACAGCCCCAGGCTCCATGCAGAAATGTGAACTTGGCCTCAGCCGGGGTGGCCCTTCCTAGGGTCTGCAGGCTGGTTGGGAGGGCAGGGGAATCGTACCTACGCAAGCTTCCTGCACCCTGGGTACGGAGAGCCATCGCCTCCCATTGATTGCTGCCTCCACCAGAGGCCACTATGTCAACCATCTCAGTTCCCTGGTGGAGCAGACGGGTGCTCTCAGTGCTGTGCTTCCTGATCCAGTGGTGGCGGACCCTCATCTCCCCAGAGAAGCACAGCATGACCCCCGGGGATCCCCTCAACCGCTGCCCTTGCCACGAGCCTTCTGTTTCTGGGGTCTCCTCCACCCCTGCTCTGTCTCCTGCCCCACACAGGACTAGTTTGGCTGAGGGGGAAGGAGGGGGGGAGAAGACAGACATGGGGGAGGGGAGACTGGCCCGGCCAAGTTTGCAAGGCTTTTGGGGTCCCTGCCTGGGGCCAAGAAGGAAAGTATTCGTGTATGTGTGTATGTGTGAACGAGTGTGTGAGTGTGTGTCTTCCCGAGGACCCACCATACCTTGTGTATGTATGCATGTTTTTGTAAAAAAGAAAAAAATGGAAAAAAATCTGAACAATAAATGTTTTATTTGCTTTAATGTCCTGTGAAAGGGCCCCCTGAATGAGTGGTGTGCTGAAGAGGAACAGGGTCGGGCAGGACTCGGGGCTCTCTCTAGCCCCTTGCCCTTCCGTGCATGGCTGCCACCCTGAACTGAGTGTGGCTGCCCCACCTTGGGGAGAGAAAGGGGGCCCAGCCCTGGGCTGCACCCACAGATAGAGAGCCCTGCTGAGGACACAGGTGCTGAGACCCAGCTTGCCAAGGCCCCCCAGAGGATCACGAAGTAGACACACCTGGGGGTAAGTCCCAGCTGGGAGCTAAGTCACATCACCTCTTGGGGCCTCTGTTTATCAGTAAAAGGTACCAGAATTAGACACTGTTTCTGGTTCCTTCCTGCTCGAATGCACTGTGACTTCTTAAGCATATACTGAGCGAGGAAGAGAGAATGGGAGCGGCAACAGGCTGGGACAAGCCCATGCTGAGTTAGCAGAGGGAGGCCCCAGCACTACCAGCGCCTGCCTTTCTGGCCCCAGGCCCGGAGCAGCCTGGCAGGAGTGGAGGGAAGAAGTGCTCGCCCCTTTTTCACTGTCCCGGCTTTGGGGGCAGACAGTGAACTCTGAAGGGCCTGCTGAGGCTGTGCCTTGGGCATCTCTGCCTGGCCGGGGTTGGGGTGCTAGGAGCTGAACTGGTGGGTTCTCCTGTGCTCAGAGGGACCGGAGTAGGATGGCCCCCAAGCTGGAGAGATGGCCCCTGCCCTCCAGGATACAGCTTAGGAAACTAGTTTTCTCAGACAGCTAGAGAACCACCCCAGCACCTGCCCATCACTTCCTCCGCACCCCTGACCCCAAGATGCTCACCCACAAGAAGTGACCAGAGGCTGTCAGATAGAAATGACTGCTGTATTTCTGCTAAAGTGACAGTGACACAGATAAGGCAAAGAACCGGGGGCAGGACACATTGGGTGGAAAAGCAGACGTGCAGAATGGCAGCCTAACATAAGATACATGTACACAGAGCTCTTCCTCCAGTGAGGCGAGCCTGCGGGCCAGCACATGGGCAGAAAAGCAGTCCTGGGGTGGGGAGCAGTTAGAAGAGGACAGCTGGGGAGGGAGGCAGGGGGCAGGGTGGGCACGGGGTGCCCGGGGCAGTGGGGAAGCGCAGGGCTGGCAACAAACAAGTGCCCATGAGGCCCCTTGTGGGAGCAGAAGCCACATGGCCCTTAGTTTCCTCGTCTGGAGAACCCCGCTCTGGGCTGTGTGGACGTGTGTGTGAGAGGAATGGTGACTGGCTGGCTGGAGCACACTCCTGGGAGGCCAGCTGGGTGGGAGGGTGGGAGCAGGGACACTGAACTTTCAACTCAACCCCCAGGCCTTGGGGAACGTCATTGCCCTCAGACTCACGACACCTACCACCAGACCCTCCCCTCAGACAACAGGTTGTGAGGGCTGGGCGGTCTCTACCAGAGATTTCTCACTTGACCTGAGTGCCCAGCCTCCCCGCCCAGCCTGAGCAAGAGGCTGGGGCAGCAGGGAGCAAACCACCTGCTCCTGTCCCAGCACGGTCCCCGAGCCCCTTGACTTTGTTGCCTGGGCCCTGCTTACAAAGAGTCTTCACCAAGTGCTAAGAAAATAGACCCATTTGGAAAGGGCTGAAGCTGCCCTCCAGCCAGGCCGATGGGCAACAGGGAAGGACCCTCTCTCCACTGCACCCAGCTGCCCCAAAAGGCGACCAGACATTCCTGGGAAACCACACGGTCCTGCTTGTACCTTCTGCCACAATTCTAGGGTGCCCAGGGGCTGGGAGAAGGCCTGCCCCACGTCTCAGAGGCTGAGTTCAGGTCCTGAGGGGCCCCAGGCCGCAGTGACTTTGTTCCCTGGGTCAGAAATCACTCAGGATGCTGATGTCAGCGAAGTCGGCCCGGTAGCGGTGGGCATAGAGGCTTAGCAGGAAGGCCCACTTGAAGGAAATGAAGCTCCAGACACAGGAGAGGTAGTAGCTGGTGGGGTCTGTGAAGCCTGCAGTGGAAGGAGTCCCATGGTGACTTGAGGGCCCTGCCCACAGCCCAGCAGCAGACCCCACCCCACCACCAGATCCCCGGAGAAGAACCAAAGTGCTGGAGGTTACAGAGCTCCAGGGTGTGCAGGTGGGAGCGGTGGGCATGGCGGAAGGTCAGGGCTGACCAGCTGCAGGTGTGTATCATCCACACAGCTCGTGTGACATGTTTAGGCTGCTTACAACTTGCTTTTTAGCATCACTACCTATGGGCAGCAGGGGCCTCTGGCTGCTTCCTGTCACAGCCACCAGAGGGCACCCCCCCTCCAGAGCTGGGCAGAGACCAAAAGGAATCAGTCCCTCCCTCTGGGGCAGCTTGCATGGGCCACACACTGCCCAACATGTCACACTAGTCTCACTGAATCCTCCCATCCCAAAGGGCTGGGGACTGTCATTCTCCCCACTTGCCCGAAAAAAAACCAGGGAAGGGGAGGTTAGCTGAGGACCAGGACTGGAATCACGGGCTCCTACCCCCTCCCCACCCTCTGCCATCCCGGGATGGCCCTCACTCTGGTGCTGGGTGATGGCCAACGTGAGGAAGGTACAGAAGGCAGCGACGGAGACGGCCGAGAAGAACACGCCCACGAAGAAGAAGCCACGCAGCCCTTTGAGCCAGGTCCTCCAGTAATCCTGCATGTACATCACGTGCGTCACCAGGGACCACAGCGCCAGCACACCTGAAGGGACAGATCTGTCAGCAGGACCCAGGCAGCCAGGGGCCCCCTCACCTCGTTTCCTTCAAGTCACCCAGGATCCCAGGTCCCTTCAGGCCCACTTGGCCATACCTATTTGCATAATAATACTAAGAATACCTTGTCACTCCCACCCCCTTCTGACTATGGAGGTTCCCATGAAGTGTGATGTCACAACCTGACTTGCTTGGCCCCCTCAATTCCTGTGTTTCTTATCTACCTCTCAGGATTGAAGGCCACCACCTCCAACTCTCAGGATTTGGCCAAGCTCTTGGGCAGCAGGGCTCCTCCAAATCCTCTGCGTTAGTTTTGCGAGATGAAGAAACTCAGGCATGTGGCTCCCACAGCCACTGTGTGCCCAGGTAGCCTTCTTGCTCTTAGATCGGCCTCATTTCCTTCAGTTTGCAGCAAGGCCGGCCCCACACTCCAGAGCTTTCCCTGAGCCTGCCCTCTGGGCCTGGGCAGGCACTTCCCCTAGGATGCCAGCTGCTACTCAGCCAATACAATAGAACATGAAACAACGCCGTGCCAGGCAGCGCCTGCTGGTGAGGCCCGAAGAGTGGCACAAATAGCAGTTCCACTAGCAAGGGTCTGGAGCAGAGCTGTTGGCTCTCAGCAAGCGAGGGATGAGGACAGAGACAGAGGCAGCTGCAAGCTCTCAGCAGCTGGCCCTGGGTGTGGGTCCACAGCTGCCACATCCCAAGTGGCAGGAGAACTTGCAAAGAGGCAGCTGCAGAGACTACATGCACGGAGGCCTCCCAAATGTGTGTGCCAGGACAGGCATCTGACTGGGAAAATGGTTATCTCTGGGAAGGGGGAGGGAAGTTGTCGGGGACTGTGTAGAGTGCTTTGAATCTATGCTATTTTATTTCTTAGGCTGGGCAGTAAGTGTAAGGGCGTTCATTAAATTATCTATCCCTTTTTACATGCCTAAACTATGTCACAATTTTTTAAAAGTGAGGGGGGAAAGGGTGGGGGGAAACTATGGTCATTACAAAGCTATGTTCCAGTGACCAGTTCAACTGCCACAATTTGGGTACGCTGGTGAAAAACAAAAAAACCATGAGAGTGCAAGCCAGAAAAGCTGGGGCCTAGTGCTGCTGCGCCCCCACAGTCTTGGTGTTTCCACATCTAAAAATGGGTAATCCCTGAGGTCCTGGCAGTCTGAATAACTGGGGGCCCCACAGTTCCACCCTGTGAGGGAACAGGGCCACCAACCCCACAGCTTCCTTCACCACCCTGTTTGACTGCACATGCTCTCAGCTCGGCCCCCACCTGCACTTAGCCAGCCTCTGGGGCTGGGAGCCTGGCATGTGGTCTCTCCAGCCCTGAAACGGGTAGTGGCCAGGACAAAGGTGTCTCCCTCCCTGCCCGCCTGGGCAGGGTGCTGGAGCAGGCCAGAGGTGGACAGGATATAATCCCATGGCTTCTGCTTCATCCTCCATGATTTCGTCAGTGGTTCACAACCCTTTTGGCACCAGATGCCAGTTTTGTGGAAGACGATTTTTCTACGGACCAGTGTGGGTGTTGGGGAGGGGTTTGGGGATAATTCAAGCACGTTACAGTTACTATGCACTTTATTATTAGATTCTGGTAAGGAATGCAAACCGAGATCGCTCCAAAGAGCAGTTTCGCAGTGTGGCTGGAACTCCTATGAGACTCAGAGGCCCTGCTCATCCAACAAGAGGTGGCACTTAGAAGGCGGAGCTTAGGTGCTAACGTAAGCGATGGCTGTAAACACCAGTGAAGCCTTGCTTCCCTCACCTGTGGCTCACCTCCGGCTGTTTTGCCTGTTCCTAACAGGCCACGGACGAGTTGGGTTTGTGGCCCAAGGGGTGGGATCCCTGATCTAGATTTCATGCCAGCCACCTGCCCCAGAAGTCTTTCCCATTCCTCTTGCAGACATCACAAGCTTTCACTTGGGGACGTTGGTTTCTTTCTTTTTTTGAAGGGCTGGCGTGCTGAGAGTTGAAACCAGGTCTTTGAGCATGCTAAGCACATACTCTACCCCTGAGCCACATCCCCAAGCCTGTTGGGTTTTTTAAAGGGCCCCAGAGATGAGGCTTACTGTCACTAAACACATTCATAAACAGTCAGATAGGTGCCTATCTGGGACAAGCCTGCTCATCCCCTCCTCCGGCCACCCAGGGCTTGGAGCAGATAAGCTCCAAGGTCCTCCCCATTCAAAGGTTCTGAAAGCCAGCTAAGGGGAAAATAAGGAGGTCAGAATAATTCCTCTGTGACTCAGCAATTTTGGGGTTAGGAAATGTCGAAACAGGGGCCTGGAAAGATGCTATCCCTTAGTCTCTAGCCATGACGCAGGGGTTCCTACCCCTTCATCTTCCAAAAGGGCTGCAAGCAGGAGGGAAAAGAAGATAGATGTTTTGGGTGTTTCGGGTCCCTGTTCCTTGTTAATAAACAGACACAACTTCGCCCTCCTGGCACCTGCCCTCTACCCTACTCTGCCCCTGCACACAGGCTCTCCAGACACACACACGGCAGTCTGCAACATGCTCGCTCCCCCTGCCCCGACTCTCACTACTCTCCCGGCCCGGGGGGCTCTGTGGTGACCCTGCCGAGGACGCCAGCACGCCTGAACAGCCCCGCCAGGCCCCACATCGGGGGACAAGTACCCTGGGGCTGCCCTCCAGTGACTCAGCAACCTCTGGGCCCCAAGATGCTGAGTCAGAAGTAGAATGCTCCCAAGTCAGAAACCTGCTGACACTATGCCCGAAAAGAGGAAGAAGGCTGGTGGCCTCAGACCTCTCAGGGCAAGAGGGCTTGCGGCTCTGGCCTGGCAACTGCCCCCCATACCCTGCCACCACCGAGCAGTTCTGACTTCCATGGCCACCTCTGGCTGCCAAAGATCAAACCAGCGCCTCTCCCAGAAGGCGGCTCACTGCTGGCCTGGCTCAGAGTCCAGGGCAAGCCTGGAAGGAGGGAGAGAGCAGAGTTTGGGTCAGAGGAATCCCCTGGCAACTCCCTGGAGTACAAGCCACAGCCTTTTCCATGGCCTTGGGAGCCAGGAGACAAACACCCCACGGAGTGGACAGTCGCGTTACGACATTTCAGATGCAGAGTGCAGGCAGACATGTATTTCAGCGGCATCTCTTCCAATCCCTTCCATATGAGGAAACTGAGGCCCAGGAGCTGTTCACATGCTCAGCTAGGTGGGGCTCATCTCCATTTTCACCAGGCCAGACTCTTCACACACACAGCTCTGATCCCAGGGACCGCCTGCCGGTTCCTTCCCACCACCCACCTGCGTATCTCAGGCCTCAGCAACAGCCATGCAGCCAGGCAGGCCCCGCAGGCCCCGCAGCTATGCCTTCCAAAGGGGAAAGCAGCAGGGCCAACGGGAAACATAGGCTGGGAGTGTAGGCCGAGCAGAGATGGGGGGCTGCTCAAGGAGGCCATTCCACCAGGGAATCCACCCTCCCTTTCCTGGTGACCCAGAGCCTTGCTTGGCACGGCTTAGGCTGGGGCTGTGCATGGCGCTCTTACAAGGCAGAAACACCATCTATGTTCCTTCTCACCCCAAAGTTGGTGCTCAGTGAGCTCAGTGGAAATGAGTAAATTAGTTATTCCATTTAAAGATATTTGGGCAGAAGATTTTGTAATGGAATAAGACCATCATATAAAAAAGCATTATCCTTATATATGTCTTTTTCCAAAGTCCTTTCCTACATGTATTATTTCATGTAGCTGCTGTAACGCCGGGCAAATAATTTATGTATTCTAAGCCTCAGTTTTCTTATCTGTAAAATGGGCATAACAAAGGCTGCTTCATCGTTCTAACACACAGCTCTGATAACAAAATGGGAGAATGCTTAACACAGTGCCTGGTACAAAGAAGGCATTAAAAAAAAGTAAGTAGAGATATTATTTTTCGTTTTCATACCAATTCCACAGCACAGAGATCAAATCTCTTGCCCAAAGTTGCACATCTTTGTGGTTCAGAGCAAGGCTGAGCACTGGGCTCCTACCGCCAAATGCTTTGAGCACCTCCTTTTCTCCCCGCCACAGAGCGAGGTGGGCAGAGGAACCACGATGCACCGGGAGCAAGAAGTCCCCGTGTGGGTGGGCAGAAAACGTTCAGTCCACTGCAGACCCCAGCGCCGTCCTGGGGTCTCCTCTGCGGGCGCCCCTCCCCACCCGGGTCGCCGGGCGCTTGGGGACGGGGATGCCCCGGGACGAGCGCGCGCGCTGCGGCCGAAAGGGTCTTCCGCGCGGCGGAGGAAGGGCAGGGCGCCGGCACCGGGTCCCACGGCCGCCGCGGGCGCGCCGGGCCTGCGCCGCCGAGCGCCGTCCCGGGTGAACAGCCGCCCGCCCCGGGAGCCGCGCGCAGGCCGACAGCGCCCCGCCCGCCCCGCGTCGCGCCCCGCGCCCCGCGCGTACCTGCGAGCCCCCCCATGGCCGCGGTGCCCGGCTGTCCGTAGACCACCGTCCAGACGAGGAAGATGGAGAAGCCGGCCACCGAGCTGAGGCCGGAGTAGGCGGCGCGCAGGCCGAGCTGCAGCCGTGACGGGGCCATGGGGCTGCTGCGGGCGGCGGGCGCCAGTCACAGGTGCGGGGCCCGGAGCCCCAGCCGAGTCGCCGGCCCCGCGCTCCGCCCCGGCCCGGCCCCCGCGCCGCCCGCACAGCGCCCTCCCCGGCCGGAGGCCGCCTGCGCCGCGAGCCGCGCCTCCCCGCCTGTCGGGCCCCTCCTTCTCTCCCTCCGAGGCCCGGGAGCGTGCCTGTGGACCAGCCGGCTGCCGTGACTGGTTTCTAAATTTTACCCCTGAATAGGAGACTCGTTTAAAATTTAAGATTTAAAATTCTCCTTAAAAATGAAAACACGAGGCCGGGCGTGGTGGCGCACGCCTGGAATGCTAGCTCTTGGGAGGCAGAGGCAGGAGGATTGCATCGAGTTCGAGGCCAGCCGTATCTGTATACCCTGTCCTGAGAGAGAACCTGTCTCAGAAAAAAAAAAAA
>PVJO010004118.1:0-85517 GCA_004026905.1 Hystrix cristata
CTGTACATGATACATCTTGGTTTCCCCCCTCTTCCCCCCTTCCCCTCCCCTCCCTTCCATTCACCCACCCCTCCCTATTTGCAACAAGTGTAACTACACTTTACCATTTTTTCCCCTTTCATCTTACTTTTCTTTTAACCTTCTTCTTTATCCCCCTTTTCCCTATCTAGTTCTCCTCTCTTTTGAATACTATCTCTCTCTCTTTTTTCTTTAAACATAATATCTATTCTACCCCTTTGTCCTTATTTACACTTATGGTTTCTCATATCAGAGAAACAATTCTATGTGTACTAATAAGTGTCTGATTTATTTCACTTAATAGTATGTTCTCTAGGAACATCCATTTACATACAACTTTCAACTAGTGTATTGACATTATCTTTTTCATTAAGTTGAATAAGGAGAAGAATTTAAAAAGAGTGTAAATTAAATATTTTTTCATAGAATGTATTCCAACATGTGAATAAATATGCTTTTCAGCACCATCACTCCAGGATACTAAGGCCTGTGAATATTTTTGTAAGCTCCAGACCCACATTAGGTGGAAGCAGCCCGAGGCTATCGATAAACACACGAATGTGGCTGTGTTCGAATAAAAGTTTATTTACAAAAACAGGTGCAGGCTTTTGGAATATAGTTTGTCTATCTCTGCCCTAAATCACTCATTACCTCTCTTTGTCTTTGTTTTTCATCCTGATTCACACTACTACTGCCTTTTGCCCAGACTGTTGCAATAGGTTTCTAATAGTTTTCGCCACCTGCATACCCAAGACTGTCTCTATATACCGGCCAGGTAGTTGTGTTCAGAGACATTTCTCTCTCTCTCTCTCTCTTTCTCTCTCTCTCTCTCTCTTACACACATGTGCACACACACACACACACACACACACACACATGTTTAAAAGGCTGCCTTGCCGTCTCTTGCTCCAATAATTACCAGCTTGTAAGTCGCTGCTGGTTGCAGCAACTGGTGCTTCTTCCTAAGCAAGCCCCAACCACCCCGCCGACTTAGTGCTCTGCAGTCTGCTCCTGGGCCCTGAAGCACCCTGCACGTCTTCTCGAGTCATGCCCCAGGGCCTTTGGTCAGACACCCTCTCTGTCAAGAAGTGTCCCTGTTAGGTCACAATGGCATGAGATAAAAACTGTATCAGTTTTTCTCCTTCATTGTAATCACCTACTGCTTGACATATAGTAGGTAATGCTGAAAGCCATAGGACACAGAAGCTTAGCGAAAAAGAAAAAGAAGAGAAAAAATATAACACTTGCTCCCTGTTACCATTTCACTAAACTTTGCTTTCCCGTGCTATAGGGAAAAGAGAGGACAATAGCAAGAGAAACAAAGAAGCTAATATTTGGCTTCAAGGATTACAAGGGACCAGTCTCCAGTGATTTAAATTAACATGTGTGGGAAAATGGTTTTCTTTTTTACTGTGTATACTTTTTACCCTACTTACTGACTTTAGAAACTAACTCTATTTGAACCCAAAGAAATCTATAATGTTCCAGCAGCACTGCTCTTGATGTAATAATAGCCCAGGAAAAGAGGGGAAAGAGGAAGGGCCATTTGAAGGATGAGTAGAATGAATGGGTTTTGAAGGATGAGTAGAATAGGATCTCAACAGAGTGACATCAGGACCAATCCTCCCTAACTGTGTTAGGCTTTCTAATCACAGTCCCTTCTGTGGATCTCACCCTTAGCACTTACTCCAAACTCTGCCCTCTCTGCTTGCTGTCCTTGACCCCACTGGCACCTCTTCCTCCTTCAGATCTCCTTTCAAAGCTCCTTCCTCTCCACATTGTAAAAAGCAACATCCTTTAGTGTGACTGTTCAGTGTCCGCTCTGTCACTAGCCCGTCATGTCCATGAGGGAGGAAATCTGTCTCTGGCTCTCTGCTTTAAGATCCCCAGAGTGGGGGGTGCCAAATATTTCTGAATTAAAGAATGAGCGCTATTTGCAGGAAAGGCAAAGGAGCTGGGCTCTGGGTTGTAAACACAGGAAGTGCAGTTTCCATCTCTTGCCACCTTGGGCCCTTTCCTTTGGTACTTGTTCTGGTTTCATGTGCTGATGTTGAATCCCCATTGTGAGGTATTAATAGGGTGGAGTGCACTCTGACCCTGGTGTTTAAAGGTCGGGCCTTTGGAAAGTGATTAGGTGCAGGGAAGGTCATTAGAGTGGAACCTCCATAACTGAATCCGTATGGCCGTATAAGAAGAGAAGACAGACAGACACATGTGCTGTCCCTGTCTCCTGCTCCGTGAAACTCTACGCTGCCTCAGAACTGTGCGAGCGAGCGCTCAGCAGAGCCTGGACTATGTAGCACTTTCTGCTTCCAAAACTGTGAGCTGCATAATGCTCCTATCTTTATACTTACCCAGTCTATGCTATTACGCTCTTAGGAACAGGAAACGAACTAATAGGAGACTATGTTGGGAAGGACTCTGACGTTACATTCAGCTCCTTGGGGAAGAAGTCCACAGGGCCTTTGTGGTAGAGAAAGGCAGCCTCTAGGCCATGAATTTATCTGTGAAAAAACAAAGGGCAGAGTTGCCTTTGGATTTATCTTTTAATATCTGAAACTATCTGATTTTATTCTCTAATTAAGCTCACTTAGATGAGATTTGTCTTCTGGGGAGGGGGTTTCCTAGGAGCTCTTTCAGGCTCATTTGCCTTCCAGAGTCATGGAACTGGAGTCATAGAGAGTTATATAATCAGAAAGAGAGATCGTCCATGGGGGATGGGGGAGCAACCAATTAATCTGTGTGCCAGCACAGCAGCCCAGCCTGCTTCCTGCATAAGCCAGGCTCCTTGCAACTTTTGTTTTTCTCCTGAGTAAAGTTGACATTGTTTTGGCATCAGCTTCACCGTTCCACTTTGTGCCATCAGCCAGCACCAAATCATTGTCTCAAAGTCATTGTGACAACCACAATTCACATTAAAATGATAAGGAGATTATTGCTAGAAGAAAAAAAAAGTTGAAGGAAACAATTATTATGTATTTTCATTATCTGGCTTTCAAACTTAAATATTTTGGTCAGTAGGAAACATTCGTTTTTCAAAGTAAAATGAAGAACACAGACTGCATTTGGGGGGGGAGGATGATCTTAGAAACCAGATTCTTTTTTATCTTTTAATGAGATGCTTAGCAAAGATGGATAGACACTGTCAGCCTTTCCAGACAGATCCGTCAGAGGTTGAGGGAAGTAGGGATGAGGGTTAACGGGAGCAGGTCAAGACTGAGTCCCATTTCCACAACCAGTGGCCTTACTCTGTTCTGATGTCTGTTGACATCCAAATGTCCAGTAACCCTCAAGCTACTTCGAGGTCAAACTGAGTCCACCATCGTAGCTCCAGTGCCAATTACAAGTGATGGAGCTCAGTAAATTTTGTTGAATAAATAAATGCATGGGTCTGTGTATTAGGCACGTTCCCATCACTGAAACAAAATACCTGACACCCTCAGTTTAAAGGAGGAGAGATTTATTTTGGCTCATGTTTCAGAGGGTTCAGTCCATGGTTGGCTGGCTCCAGGCAGGAATGGCATAATGGAAGGGCATCATGGAGAAAGCTATTCCCCCCATGGCAGCCAGTAAGCAGGGAGAAAAAGAAGAAGGAAGGACCTAGGGACAAGACTACACCCTTCCAAGTCACACACCCAGTGTGGGCTCCAGTCGGGCCCACCTCCTAACAGCACATTCAGCCACTGAACTCATCAGGGGAGGAATCCCTGGTGAGCATAGCACCCCCGTGATTCAGTCACCCTTGAAACACATGAGACTTTGGTGGGGGGGACATTTAGATCTAAACTATAACAGTGTGTCACCTGGGCATTCAGGTGACATTCACTTTTGAGGGACCTGGACTTACAAACTTTTCACCTGTAAGAAACACTTTTTTCCCTTAGGAATTAAATCAGTAAAGAATAAGTCATTGAGGTACTTAAGGTTGTGTGACAATATGATAGGAATATGATGTAGGACACTCTTGGTGTTTGGGTTTGATTGCTGAGAACTGGAAGCTTGACCTGTGTTTCTCAGATGCAGGCAAGTAGGTCTCTAGAAGCACTTGAAGTGACAGCAGAACACGGTACATCCTTTCATGCCCTCCACTCAAACCTTGTTTGCATATGAGACTCAGGTTGCTATAGTTTAGATGTGGAATATCCCCCAAAGCCTCATGTGTTTAGAAGGTGAATGGATCATGGGGGCGTCAGGACTGAGCTGCTATTAGGAGGAGGGGACTGGTGAAGGTGGTTGCTGGGGTGGATTCCTGGAAGGATATACTGTATCTCCCTCCCTGGCTTCTGCCTTCTCTTTCTGCTTTCTGGCTGCCATGACATGAGCAGCTTTGCGCCACCAGACCCTTCCTGCCTTGGAGCTGGCTGACTGGGGATTGTAACCATGAGCACAGAGAAACTTCTTGTCCTTTCTGTAAGTTTGAGTTATAGGCATTTTGGCCCAGCAACAAGAAAGTGACTAAGGCATAGGTACAATAAGAAATAAAATCTGAAGTATAATAAGATAAACAAAGTATAACAGCTATACAAGGGGACCATATTAGTTACCTTTCTAGAGTCGGTGGTTTGCAAGAGAGCAGATTTAATACAGGACAAATACAAGTTACAACTTTCACACACAAGCCAAATGCAGGAAGAGCGCAGAACATCTATCTTTGCACTAGAGACCCAAAAGAGCCAATCAAGGGCTGGCAGCCCATAGCAATGTCCCATGTACAGGGACTCCCAATAAATTTCGTGCAGCTGTTTACCTCTGGTATTGACCTAGAAACTTCCCAGGTCTCCCGTGCAGCTTCACGTACTGCAGTGGAAACACTTTGAGAAACCGATCCATATGTGACTCTGCAGGATCTAATTCTGGGTGGGCTTCCTATCCGAGAAGCTCCAGAAAATCCAAACTCTCATCTCAGTTCCTTCCTCTGTAAGAGGAAGCTAGCAGCGGGGCTCGTGGGTAATTTGAAGAGTGGTGCTTTGAATACAGGAAATGCTCCATAGAGCGTGGCGGCTGCTGGCATCTTTCTCCTTGTTCTTGTTTTGCTTTTATTACAGGTTCTGTGACAGTTTCAGAAGCTAGAGGAATTAAGCTATCTACAAAGTGGAGCCATTGTTAAACACTAGGAAAAAGAGATTAATAAATATAATTTAACCTAAACAAATTTTCAAAGTTTTAGCTTAACCAGTGGGCTTCCTATTGTGAATTAAGGGCTTTTCTATAGTGAATTCCACAGCTTGTCCCACTTATATTATATTTAGCCACTTAAGTACTTAATGATTTGGGTCTGTTTTGGTAGTTCCAAGGCTCCCCAAACTGCTTGTGCTATTCCTTTAAAGACAAGCGAGTCTGCCCCTGATGGCTCCATGCCAGGTCCTAAGCTCAGCCATATCTTGTCTTTTCTAGGTGCTTTGCCCTTTGTCTTCTTCCTCTGGCTTCAGTTCCAGTAAGCAGTACAGGCACGAGAGAAAGGTCGCAAACAGTGTCTTCCGTCTGTCATGGTCCTACCTTTGATTAAACTTTAAGGCAGCCTTCTGGAGGCAAACAGGTGTAATACAGGGCTTTGGAACAGTGAACAGATAAATACCTAAAACAAGAGAAAGCGTGACTTGGAAAGATTAGCACTAACGTTTCCAGTTAGCTACTTGTTGTCTAGTGTCAGCATTTGTGTCAATAGTGTTTATTATCAATAAGCATGTAATTACTCAGGCTGGACATGCTATAGAGGTGTTCAATGGAGAGGTTTCTCTCCTGCCTTACCAAGGACAAGCTGGGAAGCTGGGGAACTTCCGGTGCCCCTAACGTTTCATTCCAGCTATGTGTTCTGTCTTGGACAAGACTAGTCCCTCCAGAAAATAAACAACAGGAAGTTTCCTGAAGACTTATGTAATTCAAAACACATAATTTAAGTGAAAATTTCTCATAAGAATAACTGAGATTCAATCACTTTCCAAGTATAACTTTATTGGTATTTTGCTATATTGTCCTTAGCTTAAGTACTCAAATTTATACAATGTTCAAATTGTGGCTATTTTGTGCTCAGAAAGGAATGAAGACAGAAGTATGATACAGAGCAGAGATGGTGAACTGAGGCCTGCAGGCCAAAGCTACGCCCTCTTTGGTAGTCTGGCTGGCTGATTTCCCATAACTACAGCAGAGAAGTGTAATAGCTGAGACCCTACTGCTCACAAAGCCCATGATGTTTACTGTCTGGCACTTTGTAGAGGAAATTTGCCAGCCCTCTAGGCCTCAGTTCCCTCCACTGTGAAATGGGAACAATGGCAGTGGGCACTGTGCTTCTAGGTCTGTGCATGTCAGATTCTGCTAGATCTAATACATCAAATGAGTAAAATAAATGTTAGTGGCTGCTATTTTTGTTCTGCTCATGGTCTATCACAGTGCCCAGTATAAAGCCTGACAGAGGACACTCCTTGGAGAACTGGGAAATAGAAGTGAGACCGTACTCTGTGAGGTTAAAGGGAGGATAAAGACAGAGTAAACCAGAGCAGAAATACAGCAGGTCTCTTGGAGACTTGAAATGGCACTCAGGCAGGAAGGCTAAAATGTATTAACTTATTTATTAATCTTTCGGGGGGGGTTAAATTGTTTGTTTGTTTTCCTTCTGAAGATCAAACCCAGAACCCCAACAGGCTAGCCAAGTGCTATCCCACTAAGCCATACCTCTTGCCCCTACACATTAACTTCTTTCTATCTATCTATCTATCTATCTGTCTGTCTATCATCTGTGTCTCTATTTATTTACTGTGGTATTAGGGAATTAACCCAGGGCCTTCACACTGAGATATATCCCCGGCCCTTTTTTATTTTTCATTTTGAGACAGGATCTCCTTAAATTCCTGAATTGCCTAGAATGAGCTCCAGTTTATGATCCTCCTGCCTCAGCCTCCCAGAGTGATGGGATTCAAGGCCTGGTATTAACGTATTTAAAGGAACAATGTGTCATTCCCAAAGAGGAGGGTTTGAATAGTGTACATCTGCAATCAGGACAAAAGAAAATGACCATCCATTGTTGACAATATTTGCCCAACCCTGCCTAGAAGAGGGAACTTCCTATGAGAGTCTTTGTGTGCACCGGAGTCAAACTATTCCCAGCCTGAAGTCAGATGCACTGTGTTATCTTAGTCTGATACTTTTTCTCTGGGGCACGGGGATGCTGGGGATCTAACTCAGGGCCTTGCACTTGCTAAGCAAGCACTCTACCATTGAGCTAAATCCCCAGTTTCTCAGTCTAATACTCTTAACATTTAAGTACCTGCTCACCAAGCAAGCTCCTGACTATGATTTGGCTTCCCAACTGATTCCACCAAACACTGACGTTCTTGCCCAGGTGCTAGAATTTATGATTGGATTTTGGAAACCCCAAACCCCTTTTCCATTATATCCAAAGTCTTGAGATCCTGTGCCTTCTTCTGGAGAGAAGATTTACAGTTGTTCTCTTGGTCTCAAAAGTTTCAGTGATCCTCAAAACATTAACAAACCTACTGGTTCTTTACAGTGGGAACCCTATGTGAATTATGTCTGATGGTAAACAAAGATTTTGGATTTCTTCCGGGTAGAGTCAGCAGACTTGCTAGTGTAGGGAGCTTGTACAATGCATAGCCTGACTGATTATACACAAACTATACTGCTTCCTAGGGAGCAGGAAGGAGGGAGGGGGTTTGGGCCATACACGTTGATGAATTCTCTGATTCTCCAGGTCTCAACTCTTGACTGATGACAAGATTCAGGCTAATGATTCCTGTTATCACTACTGACTCAAAGTGTACCTTTTCCTATTTCAATCTCCTGTAGTAAGCCCTTCATTAAAAATTGTTTCACTTAATTAAAAGTCTAAGGCACATTTAGTAAATTGGACTTGATTTTAAATTTCTTTATGAGAGTTCCAACTAATTTTATATTTGAACGTGAGAGATGATTTGGAAAAGAAAAAAAAAAAGAGCTTTCTCAGTAAAAGTCTTGGCAAGAAATAGGAAACTATCATTTTTCTCTGGGAAAAATAAACAATGGTGAGAAAGGTATGGCAGATGAAGCGAGAGGTTTACAGGTTCAACCCTGAGCGCGTCCACATCCGGTGAGGCTGGCCGGAACCTCGGGACATGTTGTTTATGACTGCACACAGATTCTGGAAAGCGGAGACCGAACAGGCCAACAGCTGTCATCCATCTCTTCTGGGAACATTGTTGTTTTGAATTCAGGTAAATACCCCCGAGATCCCTGGGATACATTCTGTGCCAAGCATCTCAGGGGAGACACTGAGACTACTGGCTCAGGCAGGACCCTGGGGGCTTTCTGTGCTCTATGCCAAGGTGACACAAAAACAGGACAGCATTCCCTGGTCAATGTGCTATTATGACATCAGCTGAAAGTTGCCCCTGAGTTTCCAAGGTCAGTGGAAGAAAATTTCTCGTGTGTTAGAAAGTACGTACTTTGGGCTTCTCAGAGTTCCATTCCTCCCCCCAGGAAGTCAGACCTGGGGCTTCCCGTCCCTCTCAAACAGCCAGCAGCCCAGAAAGCCACAGAGCCTCGTGTGTTTGGGGCCAGCGGGGCAGACTCTGGTCTAGGTGGCAGCACTGCTGAGAGGAGCTGCAGGATACTCTGCCTGCAGGAGAACCTCACCACACAAGGGTGCTTACGAGCGAGACTTGGAGATGACAGGTTCAAGTCCAGGCCTTCCGGTTCCTAGCGGGATCCGTGGTTAAGTCATTCACTCTTCTGCAGTATAATGGGAATGGTGCCTTCCTCAAAGGGACATGGAACTTCATGAGGCAGGGGGTAGTGCTTGGCACTCGGTAACTACTAGCATGTGTGTCTCGTCTCACCACTGCCATTGTTAGCATTTAGGTTCCCTCGGCCCAGCTCAAGAGCCTGCTTTACCTGCAACTTTACAGAAAATCACTGGAACGGGTGCTTTAACCAAATTGCTTTTACATTATTAATTAAAAGCGTACTTCGGCAAACACAGGAAGGAGGTTCAACATGGAGGTTCAACCATAAACCTCCAAACATTCACATCAGTCCTATGAAATCCAGCCATCTAACCTCAAAGACAAATGGTATAGTTTGGATCTTGAATGTGCCCCAACAACCCATCTCTCTGACTTCCTTACTCAAGCCAGCAGTAAACACTCAGGTCCAGCCACACTCGAGCCACAGTGAGAGAAGGATCACTGGTGTTGCCTTCACCCTACACACACACACACACACACACACACACACACACACACACACACACAAGAGTTCCATGGTCCCGGCCTCTGAGTGAGAATGGAGCCATCTTTCTCTGCTTCACCTGCTTCACCCAAATACACAGGCCTTTCTTCCTCCTCAAATGCCTGCTGCTGAGTCCTCCTGGCTACTCTAAAGAGAAATGTAAATCCTCTGCTCTGTTTTCTAGTCCCAACTTGGAAAGGACTTCCCTGGACACCTGCTTGGTTGACTCTATTTTAAAGGATTTTTTCTGACCTTCTAAAAAGACAGAAATGGTGGGGCAAGTAATTTTTATCACCAGCCTTATCAGGAAGCACAGATCCAAGAATACTGCTGAACAGTAGCAAAGAATCAGCAGCTGTGTCGTGTTAAATGTAGCCAGAATTTCTTTCAACATTAAGAATAATCAGGGAGAGAAAGCCCCAATTCTGGCTGTGGCACATAATCCACAAAGGCTCACATTTAATATGCTGTCAGGTAGAGTTCTTTTTTTACAAAACTACAAAAGCAGATTCCAGCTAACATCAGTGGAGAGAAACTTTACTGAGAAAAGTACCATTGGAATGCTCTCAGCTGCAAGTAGTATTTGACTAAAAGGGATTTATGTAAATAAGGTTTCATTTTCTTTAGCAGGAAAAGGTGAAAAGAGGTAGTCACTGGGTTTTCTTCGATGACTAAACAATGTAAGGACTGAGACCTGTGATTCTATTGGCTTTTCCCTCATACTCACAAAATGGCTGCCAAAACACCAAGCTTTATCCACCTTCAAGTCAGAAGGAGAAGGATTAGCTGCTCCTGTACTTTTATCAGGAAAGCAGATTTCTGCTTTAGTGTCACCAGTCGGAACTGTATCACTTAGACCTACAATCCTTAGTACAAGACAGGCTGTGAAAATAAATGTTTTCCAGTCCCTATAGAGAAGAGAAGATGGTATTGGAAATGGGTATTTCATTAACCTAAAGTTCTCAGGCTTAGCGCTTCACATACAGTATTTTGGGTTCAGCAGTTCTCTTGGGGGGAGAGGCAGTGTCTTGTACTATGGAGGATGTTTAGGAACCTCCCCGGCCTCTGCCCACTGGATGCCAGTACTGCCTACCCGAGTGCTGACCGTCCAAACTGTCTCTGAATATTGCCAGTATCTTGGGGAAGGGAAGACTGCCCAGCTAAGAACCACTGAGTCAGCTCGGTCCCAGAAATGTGGCAAAGAGAGAAAGCAAAAGACTTGCCCGGGCTTAGGGAGCAGCACTTCAAAGACGCCTCTACTGAGCAGTGACCTCGGGACAAAGCGGCTCCACCCCACTGCCGTCCGCTGTAGCTCAAGAACTCCAAGAGGACAAGATCGGCCTCGGGTTAAGAGCCTCGCAAGAAGGGACAGCGGGCAGGACAATGCACCCTGTTCCCGCCGGCTGCCACCCCCGCCTGAGCGGCAACAGTTGTCCCAAGGAGACAGCGCCCGAAGCAGGGGCAGGGGGTGCTAGGGAGGATGTAGAGAGTACCCCGTGATGGCTTTGGACAACCGACCCTATTTCTGACCAGTGGCTGAGCCCCTTTCTATTAGTTTGACAAAAGATCGCTGTTCCACAGAGGACTTTGGAGGGAAACTTCAGAGTGTCTCCCAGAGCTGTGGCAACTCCGGCCTCTGGGCGTTTATCTGTAAGATGGGGGTTTTAGGTAAGACTCCCCAGTTTCTTCCAGCTCTAGCACTTGGCATCTTGGCTTGCAGAAGCGGTTCAGCTTCCCCTCTCCTCCTGTCTAGTTACCCTCATTTGTTTCATTCCCAAATCTGCCTGTTCCTGGCCTGGGTCTGGGCTGACTTGCTGTGGAAAAGCAGAAGGCAGCAAGCCTGTACAGGAGCACGGGGTGGCAGGCACACCTGCAGCTTTAGATTTAGTCTTAAGCTGAGTAAGGGCCAGTGTCCTTTTCTGTTGTGGTTTCATTGCAGTTCAGCGGCCTCCAGGAACCTCTCAGGAACCCTACTTCAGAAGGGACCCTCCTCCGTGCAGGCAGCACCTCTCCGCAGGTTCTCCGGGAACAGCGACGGGTGTTACAATGGAAAAGCCCGTGGTGGTCCTGTGCTGTGGTTTTCATACTATCTCGTTAATTTATTTAGTGCCATGGTGGAGAGGAGAGGGATGGGAGCAAGGGGTGGAGGGAAATGGGGATTAAAAATGTAAATATGTGATTACTTTTAATGACCTTATTACTCGACATCAAATCTGTTTGTATTGACAAATAAGTATGCAAATGTTTATATCAACACTCACTTCATTAAAATAGTAAATGGTTGAAGTTAATATTAGTGCAGTATTGAAATCTTGAGTAGTTTTGATTACATAGCAATAAGCTACTGATGAGTATCATTATGTACCAATCATACAAAAATGAGCCACCGAAGGCCATATTTCCAAAATTGGGTTGAGCAAGTGCATCCACAAAAACAGAGAGACGCACACCAAGTGCCAGAGACTTTCTCTGACTTCACATCAAAGCATAGTTCGAAGGCACAAAATGGAAAATTCCATCTGCAGAAATGCAATCGGACATGCAATTATGTAATTAGTAACCCCAAAGGAAGTGTACACAGGTGTTTCAGACTATAGCGCCTCTTCCACCCGCCATTCCACCCCAACTCCATTCTCTTGAATATTTTCCAAAGGATGAACTTTTAGCTTTAACAAGATATCTTTAAAAGACCAGAACCTTTTTAAGTAAGTAGGCATGAATGTATGTGTTTGTCTGTTCTATAGCAAAGAACAGGGTCTAAAAACCATAAAGGAACCCACCATGTGGGCTGAGTTCTTTTGTTTTACTGCTTGTCAAGTTCTGTGCTTGTCGAACACACTTTACCAGGCAAATGCTGGGGAGACAATTCGTCACTGGAAAAGGTGAGTTAAAAGATGAGCAAAATCTCAAATAGACTACAGTAGTTCAAGAATATTTCAGAGGCTCCAATTGAGGTTTTCTTAGGGTTGGGAAAATTAGATATTTAGTTTTCATTGCCATGTATTTTACATTTTTGATCCAGGATGAAAGGAGTAGAAGTCCTTTGTATAGAGAAAGTGCTGGATTTTTCACAGAGAGATGAATTGTAATAGGTTATTATTTTATAGCAGTGACTATATTATTTTATAGTCAGTATATAAGCTGTTTATTGCATGTATCCTACAAGGAAGGTGTTTGCACGTGAGTCAGCTTCCATCCCTGTGGCCGAATGCCTGATAAAATCAACTTACAGGTGAGTGGCTTTATTTTGGTTCACAATTTCAGAGTTTTCAGTCTATGGTCAGCTGGCTCCAAGGCAGAAACATCATGGCAGAGAGGTGTGGTAGCAGAAAACTGCCCATCTCATAGCAGCCAGGATGCAGAGACAGAAAGGAAGGGCCCAGGAACCACATAGAGTCCCCACAGTCACCTTCTGATCCAGTCACCTTCTGAAAGCCCCACCTCTGAGCACATGAGTTCTTACAGGGACACTTTAGATACAAACCACAACACACAGGAGCATCTACAACGAACGCTGCTGCTGAAGGACTAGCAGGCAGATGTCTTTGTATAGTGAAATGCCAAACCACATGAGGGAAGCTAAGGATCTCAGTGCTCAGCAGAAGGAAAACAGCGAGCTTCTGTGACGGGAGGGCCCCCCGAGCAAGACAGCGATATTGACCTTGGACTCGGACTAACAAGTAAGCTGGTGATGGGCAGGGGAGAGATGGGGCATTTTTGTTGACAGCAGGAAGCCAGAAAAATGAATGGAGAGACCCTCCCTGGAAGAGTTATGAGAAGACCAACAGTCTGCAGAGCCATGGGAAATAAGACAGGACTGGGAGACGGAATCACATTACACCAGTCCCAACATGTCAGCCAAAAGCATTACGGAAAAGCATGCAGTAACTGGGAGCTATCTTGGAATTTATTTATTTTGAAGCAATCTCAGACTTTGAGCAAAGTTGCAAGAACATTACAGAGATTAAGTTTCTGACTTGAAGTCTGGTCAGCTCTAATACCGTGGAGTAGATTTCCCACAAACAAGAACATTTTTCTACATAACTACCGTACAAATATGGAAGTCAGGAAATTAGCACTGTCACAACATGCATTGCATATGTTGTCATCTATCTCTTGCCTTCTTCGATTTGTAGCTGTTTTCTTGGTTTCCATGACTTGGACACTTTGAAGATAACCTTTTAAAATGCTGATCAATATGTCAGATTTCTCCATTGTAAAGCGTCCTTATTCCCTTTCACTGGGAAATTTGAGGCAGAAGAGTAAGATTCAAAGTGGTGGTTAGGAAAAATGGAGGCATTGTTACCATCTAAAGAAGAGATTAAGGCCTGGGGCTGGTGGACAGCACATAGCAAGGCCCTGGTAGCATGATAGCTCCTCCAGGGGAGGAAATACACTGTCTTACTCTCTCACCCTCAACTCCAGTCAGTAAGCCTCGCCAGCACCTCTCCCTGGACGCCGTAAGTGTCCCAGCAGCAAACCATATGACCAAGATGTCAGGGGAAATGCTAAGGCTGGGGAATTAAAAATGGCATCTCTTTGACCAGCTGTGCCAGTGCCTTTGAGTAGATGTGGATAGTGATGTAGTAAGCACGGGATGGACTTTGGAGTCAGACAGAGCATCATATGCTGAGAGGTCCCCACTCAACTCCCAGAAGTTTGTTTTTCTGGCAGGGAATGCAAGCTGGGGGTGATATTTGAATTGCTTGGCACATTAGATACAATTTTTAGGAAAAGTTTACAATAGAGGACAAGGGACAGTAGGCAGGAAAAACCAGCACTGCTTAAGTCAACAGACAGGCAGGCATGTAACACAAATCCTTCTCCCTGCTTCCCACTGATCTGTGCTCTTCCTAAGGAAACCATATCTACTCATTTCTATGGAAAGAGGGGACTACACTCAGGCAAATATCCTGGGTTCAGATGCAGCCCAACCACACGTTGCCTTGGAACAAATTAACTAGCTTAGCTGAGCCTCAGCTTCCAAGTGAAAAACAGGGAAATTAGCACAGTACCTCACAGAGACTTTATGAGAATCAGGCAACACATTAAACCTGACAATGCAAAACTCTGGGTGTAAGGTTGGCAGTCAAACATAAACAGATTTTTAGTTACTGCATCTTTCCAGGGACTTAGCACAGTACTATACAAATAAGTGCTTCAAATAACTTCTGTACAGTGGAATATTATTCAGTATTAAAAAGAAAAGTGCTACCAAGCCAAGCCTAAGGAGAAAGGAACTTTAAATGTACATTGCCAAATGAAAGAAGTCAGTCTGAAAATGCTACACACTCTGTGGTTTGAACTGTAAGACATTTTGGAGAGAGTAAAACTGTGGAGATCAGGAAAAAACAATAAAAATGAAGCAGTGGCCAGTGATTTGGGAGAGGAGAGGAGGAATAGATAGGTGGAGCAGAGAGGATCTGCAGGACGGGGAACCTGTTGTGCATGATACCACAATAGTGATTGCCTGGCGTGACACATATACATCTTGGAAACCTTTAGAATGTGCCCGTGAAGCCTGAACTTATGTAAATGCTGACTTTGGTCAGTAAGTGTCATCATTGGTTCACCAGTTGCAGTGAATGTGCCTCACTGATGCAAGATGTTAGTAACAGTGTAAACTGGGGAGGAAAGGAGGGTCTGAAGAACTCTGCACTCTCTGTTCCATTTTTCTATAAACCTAAAAATGCTCTAAACACTAAAGTCTATTAAGTGCGTGAATAAGTAGACGTTTCTCAGTGAGCAAGTGACAGCACTCTATTATCCCTCAGTGCTCTCCGATTTCATCAATCCTACAGAATTCTTTCTCTGGCTCCTGTAAGATCGTCTGCACTTACCTTCCACACAGGACCAGCAAGAACCACCTTCTGCCTTTGAGAGATTTTGAATATGTACCTCCCAGGGGTGGTGCTGCCCCAGGGCCCCTGACTTCAGCTGAGTAAGATGTTTAGCTCGCTGGGCTTGAGAGTGTGTCTGCATGGTGGAGCACTTGTCTAGCTTGTGTGAGGCCCTAGCTGTGAGCCCCAGAGCTGGGAAAAAAAAGTGTTCAAGAATTCAGCCCTCTCTTTCCTCCTTAGCCAGGACCACCACTGGTGGAAGATGGAAACCTTCGTGGTGGCTTCCGTCACCCCCTTATTCGGAGCGATGCCTTCACTGACGAAGAACTGTTACCTGTGCTGCCCTCTGGATGCAAATGTGCATCACTGACACACATCTGACCTGGAGCTCTCTCTGCAGATGCCCTTGGCTCTCACTGAGGGCACCTTGTTACTGGCCAGGGGTGAGTGGCCAGGAAGGAAATCCTCTCTAGCAGCCCATGAGTCTAGCTGAAGGTCTCAGATCCAGGACTGTCTCCTCCCACAGGTACCTCCCCTTCGACCTCTGTTGTCAATCACAGAATCACTCTGGCATAGACCAGTCTTAGAATATCCTTGGGACCTGGAGTCACCCTAACATTCCCATTGCCTTCAATCAGAATCTCTGGTATCTACATGTGGAGCGGTTAAGATGAGCAAGGCGGAGATAAAAGGAACCAACTGCTCAACAGTGAAGTGTCCAGCAGGAAGTGGAAAGCCTGCCATCCGTGTTTGCCAACCCAAATTGCAAGCAAAGATCTATGAGCAAAACCACTGCTTTTCAAGTCTTGCCCTCACCTCATCCAAGCTGTGTGATTTCTGAAAACTTATCCTCAAAGCCTCAACATGTTCACCTAAAAAAGGGGTATAATTATCTTGCTAGATCATTCTTTTAAATATCATTGTAATAGTGAACTTTTGCCAACAGCTTATTACTGTGTGCCAGGCACTGGACTAGGCATTTTACAAGTGTGGTTTTATTTACCCCTCACAACAATTTTTTGAGGTAACTACCGTGCATAGTAGAAAGCAGGAATGCAATAAATAACACTATTACCAAATGAGTTGCATTGGATGCCACAAGGTTTGACCCATAAAACCAGGCATTTCGCTAATTTCAGCACTCTGGGACACTAGGGTAGGAGGATCACAGCTTCAAGTCCAACCTGGGCAATTTAGCAATTTAGGAGACCACATCTCAAAATATAAAAAAGGGTCGGGGATGTAGCTCTGTGCAAAGGTCCTAGGTTCAATCCTCAGTATGACCGAAAAAGAAACTCTCCAACTAGCTATTGGCAAAGGTGAGCTTTTGGCTGAATCTCATGGAGGGCTTATTAGCCCACAGCTGTTGGGTGGGGTAATAATTTGCATTTCTAACCAGTTTCCAGCTGATAGAAATGCCTTGCTCTGGGAACCAGGCTTTGAGAGCCACTAGTGTAGAGCCGCGATTACAAACCAGTGTTCTGAAAACCAAACTCCACTTCTAGGCTTGTTTTATTTTTCTCTATGCAGAAGTTTGAATTTTCAAGTTTTTTTTTATACTTAAAAATTGAGAGATTTCATACCAAAAAAAAACACCAAAATCCAGATTTCCATTTTCAAACATTGAGAGATTCTAGAAACACATTCCTGCATCCCACTTGCAGGTGGGAGTGAGCATATCTTGCCCTCAGTTATCTGGGGTCTGTTCTCTTTCTGGTTTTTGGAAACATAATTTGTAACCCCGAGTTTAGCATTTCAAAGTCCAGCTGTTAATGCATATTGAACATTTGGATTCTAATTCACTACTCCTTACTTTCATAGAGGCTTTAAATTATTTTATAATTAGATTTTAGTACAGAATCTAGGTCAGGGAAGGAACTGTTGGTTGGGCTAGCATGTTCTACTTAAATTGATACTAGTCTACAAACCCACATGCAGAGACTATCATACACTTGCTTTTTTCCACAAGTATCCCAAAAAGCAAACCGATTCATTGTAGGGAAGCTGCTTGATTACATGCACATATGTAGATCTATCAGCCCGAATCTAATAAGTCATGTCATGATTACTAGTGTATTGCCCTTTACGTATTAAAACAGAATAATTGCTGCAGAAGTCAGGAGGAATATTTAGAAGCATTTAAAATGAGACAGGGCAGCATGACCCAGTGATCCCACCTGTGTGCCATGAAGTTGTTGATTTTCTCCATGGCAGTGTTAGCAGGGTTGTTGGGAACAAAATGTAGTTCACTTTCGGGACCGTCTGGAATATCCCAGGGACACAGAGCACGCCCACCATCAAGGGCACCAGGTTTGGTCCAAACATCTGAGCTCCCCCAAAGTGTGTGTGTTGAACTCTTACCCCTCAGCCTGGTAAGAGGTGGGACTACTGGGAAGTGAGTAGGTCATGATGGCTCCACCCCCTGAGTGGGTGGGGCTGTATAAAAGCCTGAGGCGCTGTTTCTCCCTTGAGTGGGGAGGCCGAAGAAAGGCGCCGTGTTTGGCCTAGACTGCCTGTTAGACACTGACCTGCCTATGCCTCAATCTTGGACTAGCCTGCGCTCTGAACGGTGAGCAATTGATTTATATTGTTTATAAATTGAGTTACTTTGTTATAGCAGCCCAAATGGACTAAGATACCTTCTGTATGAGATTTTGTCCTTATCTGAATTCTCTACTCACTGGTATTCTGATTGTCTAGTAACCCTATTTTAGAGAAATTAGTCAATTTATATAGAAGAACGTTTTATAATGTGTACACAAGCTGAATGGGAGCTGTAATATTTCATTTTACTGGGCTGGTTTCTTTGTGTCTTGTTTTGCTGGGATTCAGTCATTTCAACACTGGATGCGTCTCAAGTTGTGTGGTAGTGAGACCGCATGATTTTCCAGAAACTGACATGTCGGAATTGCCATGACTGTAGCTGTGGTCTGAGGACTGAGGGCATATACATCCCCTGGGACCCTGCTATGAACGCAGAATCACAAGTCATGGCCAACCCGAGCAAAAGCCATAAAGCAAGGTCCTCAGGTGATTTATTTGAGAAATCAAGCTTAGAGAAGTAGTATGCTAAATTAACCATTATATGTAGAAAACCTGGGCTCTCAGAAGAAACAGGGAACATTGATGCTTTGACTTTAAAAGAAAGAGAGACACTGTAAAAAAAAAATCCTGCACATACGGGCTGCAGAAAATTTTCAAGTTGGAAGACCCTTTGCAAAGTAAATATGAAAACATTTCACATACTTACCTATGACAGTAGAGATGTATTAGTGTTCATCTATTTTTAAAAAAACACTCAATGAGTAATGTTTTTAAATGAATGTGTACACTATTAATCAGAGCATTGCAACTTGGAAAATATTCATGTATTTATATGTGTAAGGTATTTCTCTCAGTTCTATGAGCAATACTTGCACACACATGGGTTCTCATAGACCTTGTAGCAACTTTACAGCTCACAGACTGGATGGCAAATACTGCTCTAGAAAAATCGTGATTAATAAATGATTGTTGGAGAATGTATTTATTTGCTGTGCAAGAGATCTAGAGCAATAGGAGAAAATGCACCTCAAAAAGTTTTGAATAATGGGTTCGTGTCCCATTTCTAGGACTAATTACCACCATTTAGCAGGAGTTCTTGAATTTTATTGAGAATCAGCAGGAGACTTGGTCAGTCTGCAAAGGCCCAGGTCCTCGCTTCAGTGAGCCTGGGCCTGTGTGTCGTCTTAATTCTTCAGGTGATGCCAACACCCGTTCTTACTAATGGGTGAGAATTGTTGCTGGGCAGCTGAGTTTCGCAAGCTTGTCTCCACAGGTGTTTGGGGCTGAATAATCATTTGCTGTTTGTGGCTTTCTGTGCATCCTGGGATGCTTAGCAGCTTTCCTGGTCTCTACCCACCAGAGACCACTAGCAGTTCCCCCAGTTGTGACAACCAAAACATCTGCCCAACAACTCTGGCAGAGGTGGGGGCTCTCTCCTCGTTAAGAACCTCTGGCCTGCAGAATGAATACCAGGTCACTGCTGGATCCCAGGGTGAGGGGGCATTCCGCTGAGATCTTTACAGAAGTCCTAGAACCAGAGAGCAGAGTAACTCTGCTCACCCACCCAAACTTCCTGGATCCTGCCTGAGAGTTGACAACTACAATTAAGAATGTGACTATGAAGAAATCCTGTTCTGTTCTGATCTTGACACATTCAGATGAACCCAGCTGCATGATTGAACATGACTCTGTGGTTTGCTCAATTCAGGGGCAATGTGCAAGGCTCCGCCAGACATTTGTATTATGTCAGGGCCTAGTCACACTTGTCACACAGCAACCAGACCACTAAATATCTCCCTCAAAGAAGGAAAAAAGGCTTTTCTAAAGCCAATTTCCAACCTCTGCTTGAAAATTATATTCCACAAAGATGGAGAGCATACATTTTCATTTTGTTTCGCATTAGTGCAGCACACAGCTGGCTCTCTTCTTTCAAGCGGTGGCCTTGGCTCCATTTGTTAGCTCTGTTTCTGATACTTCACCTATCCTTTATTTACTTAACAAAGTTTGACAGGAAATCCTCAGACAGATAATATATCTCCATTAATAGGGTGAATGGGGGGGAGCATATTCTAAGGTTTCAAGTGAACTGGACCAATAATTTAGGTCTTTGACATTTTTGTCTGCTGTTATCCTGTGGTTCGTGCCGTTTGGTAGAGCTTCCCTTTCATCCAGAAAATCTTTTGGGTGTTTTGTACAAACAATATATTGGTATTTTTCAGAAGACACAGGCCCTTTACAATTATTATCAGATAATCGTGCAAATTAAAAAGCCTTGTGAGAGAGCCTGATAACCATAAACGTGATCTTCTGACATAAATTAGACCACCATAAAGAGTGAAAATGAATCAGTCTGGATTTCTGGGTGGATCTGGGAATTTGAGGGTCTAAAATGTTGCCTAGAAGGGAAACTTTTTTCTTTCCTTTTGTGTGACAAGTGGCTATCAGTGAATATTAGGGAATATCACCTAGGGATAGAAGCTCTTGTGTTAATTAGCCTAATGGACTCTCTTCTTTGCAAGAAATAGAAAAAATAATTTAAAAATGAGTCTCATGTGATCAGGATTCCTCTGCTGTTTCCACAGCTTTTTATTATGGGTGTTCCAGAAACTCCCATAGTACATTAAAGGGATGTTTTATATAATTGTGTTTACAGACTAATTATAGAGACCCAGCTGGGCAAGAGAATATTAAAAAAAGAGTGTTCCCTAAATCAAATGTTTCTCCAGTGACTCATGGCCCCAATTCTGTCTAAGAAGTATCTCCAATAATTGATAACGCAAGGTGCATATGAGGTAACAATGCAATTTATAGCAGATATAAACCCAGATAGAGATCTTACCTTATAATAGTGTTAATATAAAAGTAATTATGAGGGTGGGTATTAATTAGGATGTTCGCTTAGAATCAAGATCGAATGGTGTGGTGCACTTATTATTGTGGTCAACTCACGCAAGAACGCCCAGCTGAATTCAGTTGGTGTGGTTCTGGGCATAGAGGATTCACCTGAGGATTGTTGCTGACATAACATGAAGGAGAACAGGAGCAGAAGATGGGAGCAGAAGATAGGAGCCGGCTGTTTCCCAGGAGAAGCTCTATTGTAGCTGGTTCTCCTGAAGGGAACTCAGTTGCTCTCGGGTCCTTGCTGTCTTCGGGGATGGCTGCTGTTTGCTTTGGGGGAGCTCTGGTCTTCATCTCTGCTGTAGTGTCTTACCCTGGCTCCAGTGTAGATTTCTTCAGCCTTTTAGTGCAGATACAGACTTGCATGAGACAGTGCTGTGGGCTCCCAGCCCTTGATCGGATCTTTCGGGCCCCTAGTGGATAGACAGACATTCTGCATTCTTCTGCATTTGGCCTGTGTGTGTGAGTGGTGTAATTTGTAAATGTCCTGTATTAAATCTGCTCTGTTGCAAACCATTGACTCTAGAAAAGTAACTAATACAAATGGCCAGAATGGTTTCCTGGTGTTGGAACTCCATTCTTTAACTGGACGTTACATGATTTTCCAGTGTAGGATATGAAAAATCTTTATTGTTAAAATGGTGCCTTTTAAACATTGATTTGAAGTTTGTTATCTCCCTCATATCTGTAAGGTCATTTGTCAGAAGAACTTCGTACTTCATATAAGTTTGCACTATTATAAGATACACATCAAATATGTCATGTGTTCACATATACAGGGTGTTGAATCATGCCATCCACCCCCAAAATATGTGCTCAAGCCATAGCCATTTATACTGTACCTGTGCATGTGGCCTTCTTTGGAGATAGGGACTTTGCAAATGTAGGCAGTGGAGGTGAGTTATACCAGGTGGGTCCTAAGTTCCAGGGAACAGTATCCTTAAAGGAGAGCAGGCATGTGCCCACTGTGGAGAAGAGGCACTGTGGAGGCGGCAGAAAGATTGAGGGAAGGCAGCTACAATCTGTGGACAGCCAAGGATTGCCAGCAACCATTAGAAGCTGGGAGAGGGGTGGGGAGCAGATCTTCCATCTCAGGCGCCAAAAGGAATCAGCCCTGCTGACATCTTCATTTCAGACTTTTGGCCTCTTGAACCATGAGAGGATAAATTTTGTTGTTTTAAGCCACCCAGTTTGTGGTAATTTGTTACAGCCCTAGGAGACGAATACTGCCTACATAACTTTTTCGTGTCTACATTAAAAAGTGTGTTTTTATTCCAAATAAACCCTTTAAAATTTGTGTTTTAGTTGAAAAAAACCAAGCTTTTTTTTTTAACTGAATTTAAATGTTTAAAAAATCTAGTTGAGACTAAAACCGAAAGTAGATATTCGACTCTGTTTCAGTGTACAAAAGATAGTTTCTTGGATTCAAAACCAAATATCATTTTTTGTTTAAAAGTTGTGGTTCTAAAAGTCAGCCTTCTGGTGGGAGGTTGGAGATGGGGGAATAGCTCAATGGTAGAGCGCTTGCCCAGCATGCAGAAGGTCCTGGGTCCCAGCTCCAGCACAGAAAAACAAAATTCTTCTAGAAATCTCGATTGCAAGCATTATGAAAAAAGTGAGTACATAAAACAAAAGCTGAAGAACTAATTGCCTAAGATGTCAGGTAACTGTCACAGCTCTGTGCTCTGAACTTACTCATTTCTTTAACTCTCATTCAATAATCGACTCTGGCCTACAAATATTTCTAACAAGTAGATCATTTGCCTGCTACAGGTGGTCAGTAATCTTAGAGTCAGTAGAAAGACCCAAAACAGATAGCAAAAGTACGTATGTTTTGTTCCTATACATGACCAACCACTGAGGAAGAACAAAGAAAAAATTAAATGAATTTTTTTAACAATTATGTATGTTTATGATGCTAAAAAGGGTCATCAAAAATCTTTTACATTATGTATCTTCAGATATAAAAAGAGAAACCTATAGGAAAGTCTCTACTGGAAATGTTAAATATGAACATTTTAAAGTTGATTCTTAAGGAAACAAACATTCAATTATGTGGACATTTACAGGCAGCACATATTACCATCTCCTTCAGTCTTGATTATAACTTGCGTTACTTTAGCTGCCAAAACATAACATTTAATTTTGGAAACAATTTTTTAATTAATTTGTTCTTATTTAGAAAATTCTTACAAATGTAAATGGGCTTGTCTGTGATCTGTGTTGATATTTAAGGTGCTTACATAACCATATGGAAAATGAGATGAAAATTCCTGTTTACATTTCTTGAACATTTTACATATTTTTTTAAAGTTCAAAATTTTTAATGTTAAAAGTATTCTTGTTTATAGCGCATATAAATATGTTTCTCAGAAAAGTAACTTTAATAAATGTCTGTTTGCTTGGATTAAAAGGCAATCCCTTGAATTCAGCTTCTAATATTCTGCCGGAAGCTGCGGACCCGCAGAGATAGAGTGAGTCGTTGAGTCTCCTTTCCTGCGATCAGCAGCTGGTGGCTGGTTCACAGGTGTCAGACTGGGCTCTCTGCACACCTGTGGGCCAACATCTGAAGTTGGAAGTACTTTTTCTCTAAGTTTAAGCCACCTCAACATTTCGTACTAGTGGCCCTGCAAACAAATTTACTTGGCTTGTAGTTTTTTTCTCAGCGATATTAAACAGTTTAGACTTCGCTTTTAAATTTGAGTGTCTTTCAGCAAGCGTGCTTTGCAAGTTCCTCTCAGTTCTCTGTGTTCTCTTCCAGCTTCTGCATGCTTCTGTGTTTGCTTCCATTTCCTGCCCGGCTGCTCAAGGCATCTGAATTTTTTATTCTGGCTACAGCACAGTCTCTAATTCATGATTAGTGACAAAAATTGCCAGTTTCATCTACAGTTGCATGAAAATTTAACCATGTGGATTAATTGTCTTTGAGTCAAAGGCTCACTGGGAAAGCCCTGGGCTGTCCCCAAGAAGCCCAGATGCTTCCAGACCAACTTGGGAAGCGCACACGCAGAGAGCACTCGGGGGCTGGGCGTCCTCTCTGTTCCTGCCAGCAGTTGCCACTGTAACATGAAGCAGCAGAATTGGCTGAGTACACGCTGTTTCAGGCCACGCTAGCGGCACTGCAGCTCCTGTACTGTGAGGATACTTACTTAGCGTGTGGTGACGTCTGGCCCAGCGTGGTACATAACCTGCTTCAGTCATCCTGAGAATACTGCAAGAGAAAGTAGAGCGCAGGATTTAACACTGAAAATTAGAAGTTGATCCTAGTTCTTAGGCTAAAATTGAGATTGACAAAATTGAGGTTTATCTACATAAACCCTTCAACAAAGATGTGGTTCTGAATCACAATTAGGGAACTGGAGAATAAAATGAAGTTGAGGATTTGTCCTGTTTAATTTCTTAAAGGAAACTCTTCAAAAGACAAAGAACTTGAGAAAGAAAGACATACAGACAGCTCTCTTCCCGGGCCACTTTTGGCTGGTTGCAGGCAAGTGCCATTTTGGCCATACATTTTCTGGAAAAGGTAGATTCTGCGTGTACTAAAAGTTCTGGGATCTTTAACAACTTCAAGGTGGGTTCCAAGCCCCCGAAGCACCTAACTGCCGTGTGCTCGAAGACCTTGAGTCATTCTAGAATTAAAATTAGGGATGCTTGAATCCCGACCTCAGATCAGTTGTCCATCACTGAGCTCAACATATTCTGCCTATAAAGGTGGCTAGTTAAAATAAACCACAGATTAGTTAAAATAGATCCCTTTGTAATGTGTTTGCATGAAGAACTTTTTCTGCGCCTGCATCTCCTAGTGACTGGCTGCAGGAGTAAAATGTTAGTGGGATCCACTTACTTCCAGCCCATTTTATAAATAAGAAACAACTCCAAGGGCCTCAGATTTGTGCCCCAGAAATACATATTTCTGCCATAGAATGACCAGAACATAGTCTCAGAAAGACTTTGTTTAAGAAATGAATTCATCAAGTTCACAGGATACAAGATCGACACAAAAAAGTCAATCATATTTCTTTACACTAACATGCACATTTCAGTATCATAGTTGTGGTATTTTACTACAGGTTTACAAAGTGTTACCACTTGGGAAGTTCAGGTCAAACACCCAAGGAATCTTTCTAATATTGTTTAAAACCACAAGTGAATTTACAATAAGCTCAAATTTCAGTGGGGAAAAAATACAATTTGTAATTAAGGGTTAAGTGTCCCATGTAAATGGGAATTTAGGAACTGAAAAAACAGATAACGAACTAAAGGACCCTTGATAAAGATAGGCTCAACAGGAGATTATAAGTCATTCTGGCAATTTTGTATCTGTTTAAAACTGTGTGAGCTTAGTTGACGTCTGTTTAAAACTGTGGCCTAAATATGATGCGCTCGAGGAATTTTAAAAATCTTCCCTCCTGTCTTCCCCCCCCCTTTCTCCTTTCTCTCTGCTTCATCAAACCGAAAACACAAACCCACAGTGACCCTACAAGAACATAAACCACCTAACCACCCTCTTGAAGAAGGGACTTTTCTCTGTGTTATCTTTCTTATAAGGAATATACAGAAGCTTTGATGCTGAGATTTCTGTATACAGCTTCTTGCTAAAGTCTGTCTGAATCTGATCTCTTAGAACACTCCATTGTTTGCTGGTGAAACTGATCCAATATCAATGCCTTCTGTGAACAGATGTTTATCGACAGCCTATAATAATGTGCCAAGCCCTGGGTTGTATTGACCTTGAGCTCCCCTCCTACACTCCTAAATATGGCCACAGGCCCAGATACATCAAGAAGGTTCACAGTTCAGGTGTTTCCTGGGGTTGAGGGTAGATGCTAAAATAAAGATATTTTTCAGGCCCCAGAAGAAAGCCTTATGGTCCTCTGTTTTATTCAGCGTAACACTAAATTGTGGCTAGTTGGATATCACAAATGTATTGAACAATAACATTAACACAGTAATAACAATTCACATTCCTTTTGTTCCCACTTTGTCATTGTGCTAAGCACATAGGTCATCTATGTATTCTCACTCTTCAGTCAGAACCATTTTGATTCCCATTTCATAGATGAAAAAGCTGAGATTTGTAAAAACAAAGCATTTAACATGCAACATGCAGCTAGGAAAGAGCTCAGCTGAAATGGAAACCAGTGATCTGACCCCAGAGTCGAGCATTTGCCACCACGGCAAGTTCTATGCAGGCTTTCTAAGGAAGCTGCTCGACCATCTGTTTATCCAAAGAAGTGCTTCACTTTGGAGGACTAAATGACCGTATAATTTTAATAAACCCTAAACGATGTTAAGGATTTTCATTTATTGAACACAGGCTCAAGTGTGCCTCCTCTCAATACCCCATTAAAGATTTGTTTGAAATTTTCATGCCATGTAGTTTGGGCACGAATTTTATTGCTGCTCACGTGGTTTGGATTCTGCCTCAGAGGACTGACCAGACACTAGTGTGTACTCGCTAGACAAAGCCTCAGGGGGAAAAGTTATTTTCCTGTGTTCACTGATTCTAATTCAACAATTCTGCTCAAGTAGAGTTGATCTTTTCTGTAAAGTAAAAAGCACTGGAAATACTGAGGTCAGATGGGGACTGCATTATAGAGGGGAGAAAAGACAAAGAGTGAGCAAGTAAACACACGTAAGGAGAGTTGGAGTTGAGAGATGGACATGCAGACGCGTTTTCACAGAGGGTAGTCCGGGAAGGTTTCTCTGATAAAGTCACTTTGGAACTCGGGCTAAAGGGGAGTGAGTCAGTTGTGAAGGTTTCTGGGTGGAAAACATCCTGGGGTGCAAAGAGCCAAGGCAAAGCCCACCAGGGGCGCATGAGTGGGTAGAGGAGCAGGGAGGAGGAGAATATGGGTTGGGTTGAGTGGTGAGGAGGAACGAAGTAAATGAGCCATGAGGTGAGCTTGTGTGCAGAGAAAGTCTAAGCATCACAGGAGAGTGGTCCAGCCACTGCTGGGTGTTGAGTAGAAGGAGGATGTAAATTTACCTTTTGAAAAATCCCTTTGGCTGTTGAATTGGGCACGTGCTGTGGAAGACAATGGTCGAATGGAGAAATACAGTTAGAAAGTTACTGCAGTAGTCCTGGCCGGTGATGACAGTGGCCATGAAGATCAAAGACAGGATCAGGTTCTCAGTATACTTGGAAATGTTTTCACAGGGTGCACCATGCGGGATGTGCAGATCAGGAAGATGTTAAGGAAAGTACAAGGATTTGGACTTGGAACTTTCAGATTCAACCTAAAATTTAATTAATGCGTTCAGCAAGTATTTTGTGAATTTATTTGAGTTAGACAAAGTGATGTCTATGAGGACGTCTGGAGAAAAAGCAAGAGTTAGCCAAATGATGAAGCAGGAGGGGAGTGTCCCCTAAGCAGGTGGCCCACCAAGTGGAGAAGGTGACTCAGTGTGGCCCATACAAGATTGGACAAGTTTGCCAAATGCCACCCAGACTCCCTTACTACAGCAGGTACATGTTAGTGTCAGGTCTATGCTCTGCCTACCCACTACCCAAGTTAACCTGTACAATATCTGTTTTTAAGGCTGTCTTGAGTAATTATTGATAACCTGCTTGTGGTACGACAAAGATACTACCCTTCAAAAGTTGACGTTCAAGTAACAGGTTCTGTGTAAATGTGACAGCTTAAATGTTAAATCATTGATTGATTCATCCAGCCTGCAAATATTTATTGGGCACCTACTGCTGTATATGCCAGTCATATAATGTTGAAGGTAAAGCAGTGACCAAATTTTTAAAAAGTGGTCCCTGAGTTGATGAACAGACAATGGAAAAATAAGCAAAATGTAGAATATGATGAGTAGTGATAAATGCTAAAGAGAAAAACTAAGGAAGAGGGTGGGAATTGTAATTTTAGATAAGTTATGTCTCAGATATTCAGGATATCATTTGCTAGTGCTCTATTTTAAAAATCATAAATGTGGTATAAATTTGGAGGGTCTTCTTCACTTGAAGTTAAACCATTCGCTTTATGAGAAGGTTAACAGTGAATGTTAATTCTTGGCTCTCCAGATCTTTGCCTTAAATAGGAACTGTCTTTTATATTAAAACATGAGGACAGTAGCCTTTGGAAAAGATGAGCAATCTAATTAAAATGGAGAGATTAGCTGCCCTCAGAATATTTGCAAAGCCTAGAAAGGTAATTTAATGAACTGTATACAATTTTATCTGGCTTTAATTTTTAATGAGATAATTTATAATATGTGCCTGTTTCTCTAACTTACCTGCATTGACTGAATGTAAACCTGTTTGCAAACAAGCAGAAGCAGAAGGCCGGAGTTTCTTTCCTCCCTATGAAATGTAGCCTGTTAGCTCAGGTAAGGATGAGGTCCCAATTTCAGACTCTAAGTAGAAAAGATCCAAGAATCTAAGTTGGTTTGAAAACTACACTTCAGAGCAAGCTGGATGGCTATTTGTGTCTAAAAGATTCTGACCTGTGAGTATCCAGGGTTACCTATACTGGCCGCTGTGTATTTTTCAATAAGGGGTATTTTATTGACATCATGATAAAATACTGTATGATAATAGGCTATGGCAGAAAAATTTTTCAGTGTTAAAGAATGTTCAGATTCTCTCCTTCCAAGCACGTGACAGACTTGCATTTTTCCATCACCTTTGAAGGTAGGCATGGCCTTATGTCTTACTTTACCAGTGAAATAGAAATGGTAGGTGTCACTTTCAGTGTGGAGCTTTTTAGAACCTTTTGCTTACTAACATATATTTGTTGTTGATATTAGGGCTCACTATGATATTTCTATCCATATATGCAGTATTCACTGATCAAATGCACCCTCCCTTTATTCACCCCTCCCCCCCGCCAATCTCTCAATGTACGGTAATCCCTGTTCTAATTTCAGGTCCATGTATTTTAGCTTCTATGAATGAGAGAGAGATGCAGTACTTGTCTATATCCTGTTGATTGCACTTAATATATATCTTCCTGTATATAATTTTCTGTAAGTGATGAGATTTCGTGCTTCTTTGCTGAATAATATTCCTTTGTACATATATCCCATTTTTTCTTTACTCATCTGTTGATGGGCACCAAGACCAGTTGCATCTCTTAGCTGTTGTGAATAATGCTGTAATAAAATGGGCATATAAATATCTCTTAGGCATACTGGTTTCGTTTTCTTTGGCTATACAGTCTACCCAGAAGTATGACAGCTGGATCATATGGTAGTTTCTTGAGGAAACTCCATGCTGTTGCCCCATAAAAGCTGTACAATATACATTCCAACCAAGCATGAATGAGTTCCTTTTCCACCACATGCTCATCAGCATTTGTTATTTTTTGTTTTATTTGTAATGGCCATTCTAACTGTAATAGATGAGATGGTATTCGATGGTAGTTCGATTTGCATTCCCCTGATGACTAATGATATTGAGCGTTTTTTCATATTTTTGTTGGCTATTGGTATTTCATTTGTGAATTGTCTGTTGAGATCATTTGCCCATTTTAAAATTAGGTTACTTGGTTTTTGTTTGTTAATTTGAGATAAGTATATCTGTATATATATAATTCTTTTTTGTTTATTACATTTTTGTTTTTTGTGGTGCTAGTGATTCAACCCAGGGCTTCACATACGTGAGGCAAATGCTCTACTACTGAGCTCACCTCCCAGCCCTTATTCTGGGTATTAACTCTGTGTCAGATGAACAGCTGCAAACATTTTCTCACATTTTGTAGGTTGTCTGTTCACTCTGTTGTTTTCTTTTGCTATGCAGAAGTTTTTTAATTTGTTGTAATTCTATTTGTCAATCTTTGCTTTTTTTCTCCCTATGCTTTTGAGGTCTTATCTATAAAATCATTGCCTTATAGTCGTGTCTGGAAGTTTCCCCTATGTTTTCTTCTAGCAGTTTCATAGTTTCAGATCTTACATTATGGTCCTTCATCCATTTTGAATTGATTTTTGTACAAAGTGAAGGATGGTAATCTAATTTCAGTCTTTTGCATGTGATCGCCAGTTTTCCCAGCACCATTTGTTGAAAAGACCTTTCTCCTGTGTGCTTTTGTTGAGAATCAGTTAGCTGTCAATGCATGCATTTATCTGGGATCGCTATTCTATGTCACTGGTGCGTTTTTCTGTTTTTATGCCAGTACCATGGTCTTTTAGTTACTGTGACTCTGCAGTATGTCTTAAAATCAGGAATTGTAATACCCCTATCTTTACAGTTTTGTTCCAGATTGCTTTGGCTATTCTGGGTCTTTTGTGCTTCTATACAAATTATAGTTTTGTATTTGCTAGTTTTGTGATCAGAATGTCAGTGGTACTTTGATGGGGATTGTGTTGAATTTGTAGACTGCCTTGTTCAGTATTTTAATAATACTAAGCTTTCAAATCTATACACTTGGGAGATCTTGCCAGATTTTAGTGTCTTCTTCAGTTTATTCCATGAATGTTTTGTAATTGTCATCATAGAGTTTAAGTATACTGTATTCCTAGTTTGGGGTTTTTGTTTGTTTCTAGCTATTGTGCATAGGATTACTTTCATGATCTCTTCTTCAGTAAATTCACTATTTGTGTATAGATAAGCTAATTTTTCAATGTTGATTTGATATCCTGCTACTTCCCTGAATTTGTCAGTTTTCAGTCTTTTGGTCGAGTCTTTAGATTGTCCTGTATGAAGAATCGTATCATCTGCAAACAGGGATAATTGACTTCTTTCCTATTAGTATGCTTTTTATTTCTTTTCTTTTTGCCTAATTACTCTGGCTAAAACCTGTAGTACTGTATTGAATAAGTGGTAAGAGTGGGTACACTTGTCTTGTTCCTTTAGAGGAAATAGTTCTAGCTCTTCCCTTTTCAGTATGGTGTTGGCTGAAGTTTTGTCATATACAGTTTTTATCATGTTAAAGAACAATCCTATACCTAGTATGTTCAAAGATTTTTTTCACGAAGACATGCTATCAAATCTTATGAAATGCTTCATCTGCATCTATTGAGATGGTCATATAATTTTTATTCTTCATTCCGTTTTAAATACTTATGGTCCTTTTTTCCTCTTTTATTCATCTTTGGGATTTGATGTTTGGCTATATTGATAATGTCTGATTTTTTTCTATTTCTCTTACGTATCTACCACCCTAATGGGATTTCTATATGTTCACGTACTGTGCTTCGTTCTATTGCTGCAATGTATTGCATTTATTGATTTCCATATGTTACACCATCTTTGCATCCTTGACATGAACACAGTTTGATAATGGGAATAATCTTTCCAATGTTCTGTTAAATTTGATCTGCTGGTATTTGGTTGTGAATTTCTGCAACTATGTTCATCAGGGAGATTAGTCTATAGTTTTCTCTTTTTTAGTGTCCCTGTCAGGGTTTGGTAACCAGATGTAGGACATACACTCTGGTTACCAAACCAGAATTAGCATTCATTTTTCATTAAAAGTTTGGTAAAATTCAGCAATGAAGCCATCTTGTCTTTGGCTTCTCTTTTGGGGAGAATTTTATTATTGATTCTATCTCTTCGCTTGTTATTTTTCTTCTCAAAGTTCTTTGTGTCTTCACGGCTCAATTTTTTCATATATGCCCAGAAAGTTACTCTTTTCTGCTATGTTTTCCACTTTGCGAGTTGGTAGTTTTTTTTTATGAAAAATAAGACATTGCAATCAATACAATCACTGCAAATATATAGAGGATCATTAGGGATTATCATAATCTCTAATTTTATTTATTAAGGTTTTTTTAGTTACCACAGTTAAAAGATTAGCTAGCTAAAAGGCTTGTCAATTTTTAAGAAAACCAACCCTTTCTTTTATTGATCTCATATATATATATTTCCATTTACTTCTGTTCTGAGTTTTTCCTTCTACTAATTTAGGGTTTGACCTTTTCTCAGTCCTTGAGATACCCCATGAGGTTATTTGAAATATTTCCTTCTTTTTTTTTTTTCTTGATATGGGCACTTAGTGCTACAAACTTCTCTCTTAGTACTGCTTTTTCTATATCCCATAAGCTTTAGTATATTGCTTTTTCATTTGTTTTGAGAAATTTTGAAAATCTTTTTCAGTTTCTTTGATAGCACATTTCGTTCCAAAGTAAATTGTTCATTCTCCATTCAGTTGTGTAATTTCTAAAATGTCTCCTGTTTGTTAACTCGTAGTTTTATCCCATTGTGAATTTTTTAAGACGTGCTTTTTGGCCTAATACATGGTCTATTCTATAGAACATTCCATACGTTGATAGAAGAGTGTATGTCCTACAGCTGTCCTCTCAACATCTGTTAAATCCATTTGATCTATGCAGTAATTTAGATTTTTTTATACAGTAATTTAATGTACCATTAGCTTTTTGGTGGTGTTTGTTGGTGGTAGGGGTTTTGATTTGGTTTGGAGGGCAGAATTTGGTCTGGATGATCATCCCGTGATGAAAATGCTGTGTTTTTATTTGGAGACTCTCTGCCTTGAGATCCGATAGTGTTCATTTTATAAATTTGTGAGCTTTAACTTCAGTTGTGCATCAGTTTATGACTGCTATATCTCCTTGTTGAATTGCTTAATTGTTATATAATGACCCTCTTTTTCTCCTCTTACAGTTTTTGTCTTAAATTCTATATTGTTAGATCTAAATATAGCCACTCCTGTTTGCATTAGGTTTCTATTTGCTTTGAATATCATTTTTCATTCTTTCATTTTCAGTGCAGTTGTGCCTTTATTGGTGAAATGAGTTTCTTTAGGCCTCTCATTTTGGGGTTGTTCTTTTTATTCCATTCAGTCAGTCTGTGTCTTTTAGTTGGAGAAGCTGGTCTGCTTACATTCAAGGTTATTATTGGTATGTAAGGACTCACTCTGATCATTTTACTGATTTTCTCCTAGTTGTTTTGAATATCTTTTGTTTTTTTTTACCTTTCTTGTTCACCTTTGTGGTTTGATGGTTTACTATATGGATAATGTTTGATGTGTATCCATTTCTCTTTTGTGTATCTGCCATTCTAATGGGATTTAAATGCTTTCACATGCTTTCATTAGGGTAGTTAGCTTTGTTTTGCTTCTGGATGTAGAACTCGCTCACACATCTTTTGAAAGTATGGTCATGTGGTCATGAATTCCCTTGGGTTTTGCTTAGCCTATAGGGTCCTTATTTCACCTTCATTTTGAAAGTTAGCCTTATTGGATACAGTATTTTTAGCAGTTATTTTCTTTCAGGACCTATGATAGGTTGTTATCTCTCCATTTCCTCCTGATCTGTAACATTTGTTCCGAAAAAAATCTGCTGTTAGTTTAGATGCCCTTCTATAACTTGGTTCTGTTCTCTCCCAGATTTTGGAGTTTTTCTCTGCCTTGCACTTTTGTGAATCAAGTATAGCATGCCATGCGGAAAATATTTTCTGGTCATACCTATTTAGTTCTGTAAGCCTCTTATGCATGGATGCGCATGCACCATTTGCAAGATCAAGGAAGGTTTTTGCTTTTATATCATTGCCTAGTTTTTTTACGCCTTTAATGTTTTTCTCTTCACATTTGGGTGCTCTGAAAATATAGATAGGTGTTCATTTAAAGTCATCCAAAGGTCTTCGACGCTCTTTCTTTTCCCTTTTTCCACTTTCGTCTGCCTTGAATATTTGCAAAAACCTATGTACAAATTCAGACAGTCTTTCCTCCACTTGATCTAGGCTGATCTACTTATTGATGCTTTGAACTCTGCTTTTTATTTGACTTACTGAGATCTTTTCTGAGATTTTTGTTTGGTTCTTTTTCAAAATGCCTAGCTCTTTGCTAAATTTCACATTCATGCCCTATAGTATCTTCCTAATGCTATTTAACTGTTTGTTTGCTATTTACCTCTTGCTTCTCATTGTACTTTTTATAATCATGCTTTTAAACTCTTTATCAGGCATTTTATCTATATTGATTTCTTTAGGACGTGTTGTCAGAGAATTATTAGGCTCTTTTGCACATGTCTTATTACTTCTTTTATATTTTCATATCTTGTTCCCCTAGGTTGAGGTTTCTATATCTGCTAGATCAGGTATCTGTACCACTTTTATGAGGCAATCTTAGCATCTTTCTCCTGGAATGTGTCTTGGGGTGTTGGTTTGTTATGCAGTGTTGGCTTCATAGAGCTGGGCACCAAGGTAGAGCCTCCCAGTAGCTTTTTGGCTGTGATTAAAGACTTTGGGTAAGGTGTGTATTATGGCAGAGATTTACAGTCTCTACAGGCTTTGCAAGAATGGAGACACCGCAGTAGTTCAAGCAGGTGTGCTGCACACAGCAGGGGGTGTGGGCTTTCACTGTGTGTGGGCAACTCTTAGAGTGGTCTTGGTGAGGGCAATTTGCTCTGGGGTAATGGCAGTTTCCTCAGGCACTGTTGATGTTGGCTCTGGTAGTAGGAGTCTGTGGCTCTGGCAGTTACTGCCATGATGAGGGGCCTGAAGTCCTTGTCCCCTGACCAGTCAGCAGTAGAGGCCCAGATCCTGCACGGGAAGGAGCAGATGTAGGAATGACACAAATTGGGTGGCCATGGTGGAGCCATGGTGGGAGCCATGGTGTTCCTCTGTTCTGCCTTATTGGTAGTGCATGCCCAGGTGTGGGTCTGCAGCGGGGCCTCTCCACCGCCTTCAGTTTCACTGTATGTCCGGGAAAGGGAATGAGCCTAGAGCCAGGCAAAGTTCCTTTCAGACCTTGGCCATGCACGCTGGAGGTGGGACAGCAGCTGGAGCTGCCGGCACTCCTTTTGGCCTGTTTCAACAACAGCGCACACCAGGGAGTGGGACCTGCCTTGCTCCAGGCAAAGCTCCTCACAGCCCCACGTTGGCTGTACACACGTGGGAATGGGGCAAAGGCTAAAGTCACTGAGTTGCTCAAGAGCTCCTCATTACACCCCCATAGATCAGCAGGAGGAACCACAGTGTCACCTCCCTGCCGTGACAGTTAAAAGCCCCTGAATGCAGACCAGAAAAGAAGGCAGTGGGAATCCTGCAGGCACCTGCCTTCAGTCCTGCACTGGCGCCGGCACCATCAACATGCCACTGGACATGCACTTGGTCTCAGCAGTCAGCATCCTGATGTGAAGGAAGTAGCACCCCTTATTCCCCTCTAGGTTACCTCCTCTCCCCTGCAGTTTAAAACATGCGGCAGGTTTGGGTCAGGGTCACTCTGCTGGGCAAACTTTGGTTCATGAGGCAGCTACCCGTGAGTCAGTGTCATGAGGTATCTGTAGAGTCCCAGAAATGGGCATCTGCAGTGGTATCAGCCCCTACGGCAGCTAAGTTCATATAGTAGCTCTCTTCAACACAGCTCTAGTGTTCTCGGGGAGATTACATGAAATCCTTTTCCAAAGTACAACTGCTGTGCAGATTTTAGGTTACTCATCTGAGTGGGCTACAAGCCTGTAATGATTGTGAAACTTTGCGGTAGCTAGGATTGCTGTGCTAAATAGTTTGCTGGAATTATTCTTCACACTTACCCCTGCCAAGGAGAATGTCCCCCTGCCCTGGCTGTGCAGCTAGGGTAGAAGGTTCTCAGGTGTTTTGTTTCTTTTTCTGTACTGTGGTCTCCTAATTTTACAAAGTTCTGGTCTCTCCCTTTCTGGTTTTCTATGTTCTCCCTCCATTGCTTGCCTCAAAATGTAGCTGCACCCCTATTTCTTTGCTTCTTTGTGGAGGAGGAGGTGAGCTCTGGACATTTGTGTTCAGGCATTTTCCAGTGAGAAGATTTAAATGCTTGTATGTGATTGCCTATGCCTCCTTTTCCCCAAGTTGACCACCATGAAACCATGGGACAAAATCGATCAGTCTGACTCCCACGGTCATTAGGAAGAGTGGAGTCCTTGCTGGATGGTTAGTGTGCGTGGCAGTCAGAGTCTTGGTCTGTTAAGCTACCAATAGAAGAAATTTTGTTGCTCAAAGATATACTAGCACACATTCTGTCTAATATTGAGCCAAATTTGAAATCTCAAAATGAGAAATATAAAGGTATATATAAAGGTATAAATGAGAAACCCATGTCTACAATGGAATTCTTTGGGCTCAATAATTGGAAAAAGTGATATGTAGATATGACTGAACTATGTTGTAGGGGCTGCCAGGGGTGATGATTAAATTTGCCTGAATTTATGTTCCTGCTCTTCCACTTTCAATGTAGAAGGCTTTGGGCAAGATACTTAACATTTCTGAGTCTCCATTTCCTTTAACTGCTGGTAATTGTAATGGGTTACTGTATCAAATATAAAGTCCTGGAATATAATAGTATCTCAGAATATGTCGTTGTTCCCCTTCTTGTGTTGTTTTCTTTGTTTTTCTAACTAACTAGTTCAACTTGGCCATAAATACATAGAGCCTAATAAGGATACTAAGCTTTAAAAGGCAGTTAAACTGCATCACAAAATGAGAAAACATAAAAGAAGAAATAAACTAAAACAATTCCCCTAAGAATCAGGTTTATATATTTTAAATAATTATATTTTCAATATATTGGAAAACAGTTTCCAGCTTAACAGGTACAAAATATTCTCAAAGTTTGGTAAAGTTCAAGACCACAGTGCTCATATTCACAGTGTGTGGAAAAGAGTGTTGCTCTTGTGAAGCAGTTTTTACCTAGAAAGAAATGGACAAGCACATGAGAATCATCTCCAAGTCTTTTTCAAGTCATTTTATTTCTTCTCCCACCATCCCCCAAATCTGACTTGCCACCTGGGGAGGTATAGACCAGATGCCTACGCTAGGTTGTGCTACAGTAAAAACAGAATACCTAGACGACAAGTCCCTTCAGCCCCAGTGACTGACAGCAGCCAAGTGTACTGTTTGCTCCTAAGACCCATCTGTGAGGGTTGCTGCTCCACTCCATAGCTCTCCACTGGCGGCCCCAAGCTAGAGAAGCGATCTGGATCCGAATGTTACCCATCTCATGGCAGAGGGAGAGCCAAACCCTCTGCAGACCTTGAAGCTTCTAGTCAGAGGTTATGTATCATCTCCAGCTTTATACTGGTCAAGCTGGGAAGAAGGGATCGTGGCTCAGGGAGAAGCAATGAGTATAAAGACAATAATAAAGACGACCCTGAAGGACAAGACACTTCTCCCCACCATGACACTGTGCTTCTGAAGTGAGTGCCAACTTTGCCGGAGGAGAGTTGTCACAGCTGCTGGATCTGCCAGAGCTGAAGAAGAGGGGTGAAAATCATCTTGACTCTGTGCCCTCCTTTTGAGCTATCACCCTGTAGTAAAGCATGAAACTGTAGTCAGGAGAATTCAGGCAGGTGTTCTGCCAAGACGAGAGTTCTGCTCTCCTCTCCAACCATCTGTTGCTCTTCTTGCTTTGACCGCATTTTTAAAAACTGACAACAGTATTTTGCTTGTGACAGGTAGTGGATAGGACTCACTTGTTTAGAAAGCCCCAAGAATGATTTAAGCCAAACTAAAGAAAAGGCATGCTATGTTTTGTCTGTTTGACAAGAAAGCACAAGTTAATTCGTTCCTAAGAGCTTTCAGTCTGTTAGGAAAACAGGATATACTCATGGCCCTAAATGGGTAAAGCATAACAATCCCCATTATACTGTGTTTTTCCATGCCTTTGAACAAGTGTGTGGACACTTTGAACTTACACCCTCAGCATCTCCCTGTTGTCCAGTTCACCCTCTGCCTAGAGTCTGTTTCTCTCTCGATGTTTTTAGACCAGCTACTTGGATCGAGGTCAAAGTCACAGTGGAAGCTGAGGGGACTTCTACTAGTAGAAGTTAAACAGTTCCAAACAGTTCAGACTACAGTTTCGTGTTTAACTCTTGTTTTAACTCTAATGAGAATGAAAATACTATCTTTGTGCTTTTAAAGTTATACAGACACAAATCCCAATGAAAAAAGTGTATCTTTTTTAAAAAATGGCATTCCTGATGTCTTTGTATAACTAAATGGAGTTACTAATTAATAATCGTTAAATATTGACGAATCCACTGGTTGATTGCAGGCCTTTTAACATCTTTTACTCTCTGAAATGTCTGTAAGAAAATGAGCCACTTTCCTCAGCTAAAGTATTTTAGTAGAGATACAAGTCAATAAGATGGTCTCTAGCACACCTCCAGGATTCTCAGTGTGCACTACAATGGTTTGGCTTTTCATGTATCCTCAGCAGTGTTTTGGCTCTGGGTCTCACTTCTTCATATCAGATCTCAATTTTATTTCTAGTTATTACAGATAATATATTGAAAGGCTGCTTTTGACTCTACCGAAGTGTTTTATGCTGTAAACGTTTAACTCTTTCTGTTGTCTCCATGTTGGACAATCAGTATCCACATCACAGTTCATAACTGAAAGATAATGCATTATGAAACACTCCTGCCAAGAGTGACTGTTACTACTGTGCCATAAAGAAGGATAAGCTTGAAACATTTCTAGCTAAATGGATGCACCTTGAGACCATTCTCTTAAGTGAAATAAATTGGACACATGTTTAAATACTGCATTATTTCTCTGGTATGAGAAACAAAGTGTAGAAATAGTTAATCTTGAGCATCTGATGTAATACAGTAGAATTCCATGTTTGGAAAAATATAATGCTCGTGATAGTTGTGCTTATTTTTTACATAACTACAGTCCCATTATCACAGCTGACAAAAATTACTGGTGATTTCTTAGCATCATCTAATATCCAGTTCTGTTCAAATTTTTCTTCATGTCTCAGCTGTCTCTTTGCACTTGGTCTCTGGGAATTGGAATGCAAACAAGATCCATAGTATTTACGGATTCCCCACATTCTAGATCTGGCTCATGGTTTTCTCATAGTATTTTATTTGTTCCTCCACCTGCCTAATTTCCTGTAGGCAGGTTACTAAATCTAGAGAATTGTTTAAATTCTGGTGAAATTTTATTTTTTTGCAAGCTCTTTCAGGAGTAGGACTGTGTATGTGTATTTCTTCTTGCATTATATCAGGATGCACATAATTTCTGGTCATTCCTCTTTTGGTGATATTAAGATTACTCAAGAATATTGTTAACTAAAATGGGTAAAGGTTTGGATTGCTAAATCTGTTTGTGCTTAGTCTATGGCTCAACCTCGGGAGCAGAGCTTTGGCTCTCTATGCAGGGGCGTCAGATTACAATGGCTTATTAGAAGCCCGGAAACCTAACTAAACCCAGGAAGTATAGAAAAAGCCTCCATTTTTAACAGAATCATCTAAATAAATGAAGTCAACTTCAGTGATAAAAATTTGCTTTCTATAATAGAATCGATGCCCTGGAAGGTGAGAATATTAGCATACAAGCTGTCATATCATTCCATTGCTGGTTTGGGATTAATCCCTGAAAACAAATTGAAATCTGCATGAAATAGTATCTTGTGAAGAACTCATGATATATGCAAGGTTGCTAAATTCTGAGATTTTACATGTTGATATGAGAAAAGTGACCCTTGATATTTTGTACAAGTTATGTGTGTCCTCTGAGTAAAGACCCTAAAAACAACAATTGATTTTAAATAAATAATACAGCAGCATGCTTGGAATAGGACTCACTGGCAAAATGCAGGGACCTTCAAGGATAATAGCAAAGTTCTCTAAAGGTTACATTTAAATCATGTAGGAGTCCCACCCAGCTCAGTTTCATTGAATGAAATTTGAAAAAAGCATGGTTCAACGACCAAAATAAATGTATAGGAATTCCACTGAAGGGGGTCTAAAAACATAATCTAAACCGAAGTCTCTCCACCTCAGCACTACTGACATTCTGAGTTAGATAACCATTTGTTGCATGGGACTATGCTGTGCACCCTGGGATGTTTATTAACGTCTATGGCCTCCACTGACCAGATGCCAGTAGCAAGCCCCCAATTTGTGCAAAAGGAAATGTATCCAAACTTTGCCAAATGTCTGTAGTGAGGGTGGAAGGAAATCACTCACATTAACTGTTGGTCTGCAGCAACAATTACCAACATTCTCTTTCCCAGTTTGCCAGATGTATCTTTCATTTTTGACCCCTAAAGGGGCCCTAGTAAAGTCATGTTTTTTAAATATCTACCTTCAGTAGTGCTTAGAAGACTGGATCCTGAACTCATATTTTCTGAGAGCAAATTCCAGATATACCAGTGAACAGTTCTGCAGTGTGGAGGAGTGAAAATTTTCTGTTGTAAATTGAATTTCCTTCAAACACGCACTGTCCCTCTGTGGAGCCCATGCCTCGGAGTCACCTGTGCAGTCTATTGAAAATGTACAGTCTAGGCCAGTCGTAGTGAATCCATGGCATGCAGGCCACAGTCCACTGTTTGTATCATTGAAAGCTCTAACAGATTCACCATCAGTGGTCTAAGCCCTATTCCTCATCTACAAGAGAGGGCTTGAGAATCACAATTTTGAACCTAGAACTGAGCTCTCCAAACAGCATTGTGTAGAATTACTTGTGTGTGTGTGTTCAAACTATATATAACTTTAAATGTATCAGTTTTGAGTGTATAGTTCTATGGCATTAAGTGTGATCTCAATTTTGTGCAATTATGATTATCTGTAACCTAAACTTTTTTTGTTTACCCCAACTAAAACAGTGCCCATTAAGGGCTAACACTCCTTTCCCCCCAGGATCCAGTCCCTATAAACCACCATTTTTCTGTCACCAGACCAGGCCTATTTTGTCCACGTGCATGCATAGTATGCCAATTCCTGAAATGAGTTTTGCGAAATAGAAATAATGTATTTATGAGGTAGCCAAGAATATGGAGACAGGAGAGTAGGTCTCAAAGCAGCCTCCCTGAAGATAGGATTTAGGGATGTTTATGTGCTAAAGAAGCAGGGTGGTCTAAGGAGAGATTTTTTTTTTTTAATCTCTCTGAGCTACCATTTCCTAACTGAAAAATGGCAAGAGGAGAACAACCCTAAAGTGGGTTTAGAGGAGAAAATGAAATAATATATAAAATACCCTGGATCTTTGTTATCATTTTCCATACACGAAGGAGGTTTGATGACCATACATCAGAAGAAGATAAATACAACCAACAACAAAATGATGAAATAGTATAATGTTATTATACCTACAAGGTTTCTATAATCATGAACAAAGTTGTAGAAGACACCATCTCAGAATTCTCCTTGACAAGATATGTCTGCTCTAGCTTTATTTTAAAAACAAATTAACAAAAAAATAAAGTTCTTTTTTTTTAGGGGAGTAAAGACCAAGGTGAAAGAAGAGTGCATTTCACAGAGTGCTCTAGGATTAAGAGTCACTAGAATATAGATAAACCCTAAGTAGGTGCTTCAAGTCCTGGCCTTGTTACTGAACTATAGTTGGGGAGTTGGTACTGGCTACCAATGGATTCCTTGGATAGTCGTCTTTTTATCATATGGATCAAATCATCAGCAGTAAGGGGCCAATGATAGGAGACAGGCCGCCTGGGACTGCAAAGGATTCCTATCTGAGAACATTTTCTGGTACTAGATTCACACGTTGTTTCCCTTGCTCCCAAAGGGAGTACCTTTATTCTACGGAACACATTTTGCTCCCTCTTCTTACCAGGCTAACCTAGTAATGTCTGGCAGCACCCACAAACCTCAGTCTCAGTCCATTTCCAAGAGTTTCAGGTACCTATCGAGCCATGAGCAAATGGAACCATGCAGGTAACATCCAGTAATAGTGGGGGAAACATGGGCAAGTGGGAAGGAGACAGGAGGAAATTAACATTTAATGAGTGCCTAGTATAAAAGAACAACAACAACAAAAAAGTACTAATGTGGGAATGTTCATAAACTCAAGCAACTCCTCCAGTCTGCCAAAGGAAATTTTGAAATTGCCAACCCAATTTTCTTTCTTCTTTCTTCTAAAGAATATGGACTCTTTCTTCTAGGAGAGGGGCCAAGTAAATCTACATAATAAAAGGCTGAGAAAGAGAAGATGAGGGAAGAAGAGGAAAAATAAGTCACAGGCTGGCTGTGAGGAATTTTTTTTCCCAGGAATTGTGGAGGAGAGAAGCCCCTGAGGAGTTTCCTGGTAGGAGTGAAGTGGCAGGGAAAGGAAGAGAATTTTGATAAGTGTTGCTCAAATATTTGGCCTCTCTTTAATGGAACTTTAAAAAAAAATCTTTTTGGCAGTTGAACTATGCTTTTTCAAATTTTATTCCATGAGATTAGCTATGTGGGAACCTCAGATTTATTAGGATTACACCAACATGTTTATCTACTTTTCTCACATGGATTCAGAATTTGATGGATGTGTTGTTACGTTTTACAGAAACAGCAGGACATAGTGAAACTTCTTGAATCAGACTGGGTTCAAAACCTAGTATAGGGGCTGGGGATTTAGCTCAGTGATTAGAGTGCTTGCCTTGCAAGCACAAGGACCTGAGTTCGATCCCCGGCACCACAAAAAAAAAAAAAAAAAAAAAAAAAACCTAGTATAACTATGTATTGGCTGTGTGTAGTACCTAATTGCTCTGTATCTCAATATTATCATCTGCACAATAGGAATAACAAAATCAGCTCCTAGATTTTTCTATAAGAATGAAATTATTTTAGAACTATATTATACATACTAATTATGAAGATATTAAGCAATTTACTTGAAGTTCCCATAGTCCATGAATAGAATTGCCAGATAAAATACAAGACACATTGTAAAATTCCAAATCAACAACAATTACATTTCTGTATGAGCACGTTCCAAATTGTGTATGGAACATACGCGTACTAAAAATGCATTTGTGGCTTATTTTTGCTAAAGCTAGTATCCAATGAAGTATGTTACTGTTGTTCAAACCCGTATATTCTCAGTGCTGCATCATGATCTTCCACTGGTTTAGAGTGGGTGTGAGCAACAAGGGCTTCATAGACATCCAAGAAGAAAAAGTGAGCACTTCCTGTGTGTCCAAACCAGGTCAAATGAATTATCTCTAAGCTATGTAGCAACTTAGCTAGGTCATCTTACCAACCTCTCTTTATGGAAGGGAAAATTACAAGTCTAAGACATCAAGTAACTGGCCAACAACACAATGATGAAATAATAGAGTGTACGTTCCAAACTCAGACCTGTGTTCTAGTACTTTACATTATTATCTTAGTCTGTTTTCTGTTACTGTAACAGAATATCTGAAATTAGATAATTTACAGAGAGAAGAGGTTTATTTAGTACACAGTTCTGGAGACTAGGCAGTCCACTGACATTTTTCTGGCATCCATCTGCTCGGCACATACTGAAGGCCATTTTGATGTATCATGATGGAGGGTATTGCATGGCAAGACAGAGCACACACGCCAAAGAGCGTGTGCTTTTATAATAAAGCCAATTCTGCAATAATTCATTAATCCATGAATAGATTAATCCATTTGTAAAGGCAGAGGCCATAGGACCTAATCACTTCCTGAAGGCCTCACCTCCAAATCCCATTAACATATGGTTTTGGGATTTCCAACACATGAAATTTAAGGGACACATTCAATAGCAGTCTTCTTCTTGGAATGCTTTTGCTGAGGAGGATTTATAAGGCATAAAAAGGTAACCCATGGTTTCCCGGGACTATCCAGGAGAATGTGATACCTCGGTAAATGATTCAGGTCTACATGGGAAAATGAAGGGTAGGCTGTCTTCTTTCAGGTTTAACCTTATAGACCCCTAATGTGTGGATACCACAAAGCAAAAGCCAATCCAGCTGACTCTCTGCACACCCTGCAGCTGCTGGATGGCTGCCAAAGCTGCACTTAGCAAGGGAAGGGAGTGAAGTTCCCTCTCTCTTATTCTTGGGCAGACAAAGTTAGTCATGTGACCTGTAAGAAACTATGCATAAAGTCACCAAAATGAAACACATGCAAAAATTAGTTCACTGCAGCTTTCAGCCAAACCCATGTCATAGATGTTTTTCTGTATTTATTTTTAAGAACGGAATCTCTATGTTTGATGAAGTCTGAGAAATGAAGTACCTAGGGACAGGCTTTTCTGATAGACCTGAAACACAGAAAGAGTCTTGTAAGTTTGTTTTTAAACCTCACCAAATGCCATTAGCAATTTTAATTCCTAGGTAGCCACTCATACAGCGGAGACAGGTAGTTTGGAAGAGGCTCTCCTTACCTCAGTCCAAATCGGCTGACATTTAACTGGAAAACGGGTTCTGTTCTTTGATGCCAACGATTATCGTTCTGGCCATAGAAAGGAAATTCCAACAGGCCTTTGTTTCTTTAGACGAATTGCTTTTGATTACCTGCAATGTGGCTCAACTCTACAAGGCGCTGGCAAAACAGTGATTCATGACAGTTTAGACATTACTCTTATGGAGCGGATGGATATCTTGCCTCGAAAATTAGCAAATCCTCTACAGGTATCTCTTACCTAAAATATTTGGGACCAAAAGTGTTTCAAACTTTGGAGCATTTCAGATTTTTTGGTTAGAGGTACTCAACCTGGAGAAAAAAATTGGAGGAAAAAAATAACAAAAGTTGTTGAGTTGTATGAATGCATAAGAAGAATTGAGATCGTTTGGCATGTGCTCCTGTTTGAGATTCCTTTCAGTTCTTGGTGTGTGGGCCTCCGCACGTTAGAGCACGGGTTGTTCTCATTTATTCGAAAGAGCACAGATTAAGGCAGAGTGAATGTTGACTGGTTTAGCTGACCTTCCACATTAATGTTGGGAAAACTGTTTTTGTTTGACAAGCACAGTTGTTCCTCTGTTAGCCAGAATTCATTTAGTTGAAAGTGACAGAAACTCATTTCAATGTGATTTAAGCTAAAAGTGGGTTTACTTGGGTCATGAAATCAAGTTTCCCTGCGAGTGAATCTGAATGGATCAAGAGCTCAAGCGCACCAGGAACATTTCTTCCCCTACCGTTTGGTTCTGATTGTATCTGAAGGTCTAAGGAGCTTCTAGTTCACATTTTCCAGCTCAGTGTAGAAAAGGAAACAAAACAAAACAAAATTTATCTTTTCCATAATTCCCACAAAATTCCCCATTTCAAATCCATCAGTCAAAATAACTGGAGTTAAAGGTGTTCAAACCTTGGAGGGTTTTGATTGCCCGGGTTTGGGGTAGAGCAACTCTACTAGTGTAAGGAGAGAGGCTGGAGAGGCGAAATCATCCAAAGGAAGTTGAGGGACTGTAACCTGATAAGGAAATCCATATTTAACAAAAAGAAACGAAACATACCAGCTATCCTTTTGATAATGGCCTTCCCATGTCATTAGATATACTAAATAACAAATTTTTAAGAGTGAAAGGTTTTTGTGAAAGTGTAAGAACTGATACTGATATAGTTTGGATACGGTTTGTTCCCTAGTTTCGTGTACTGGAAGCCTGGTCCTCAGCACGGCAGTATTGAGGTGGTGGAGACTTTTAAGAGATGGAGTCTAGTAGGTCTCTGGGTCATGGAGGCACCTAGGAGGCACCCTCAGAAAGGAATTATGTCGTTCCCATGAGACACTGGTTAGTTCTCTCACGAACGGGTTGTTATAAAAAGTCTGAGACTGGTCCCTCTCCAATCTCTGTCCTCCTGTGTCACCATGTGATTGCTCTCTCTTTGATGTGCCCCTGCCGTGACGCCGTCCACCAGGTTATAATGCAGCTGGGAAGACCCTTATAAGAGGCCCAAAAGATGGGGCCACCAGAAGGTTGTTTAGGAATGAGATATAATTTCACATGACATTAAATATAGAGCTCAACTCACTGTAGGAGCTCAGATAATTTTTGACATTTTTTGTTTGTTTCTCTTTCTGTAAGTAAACGATGTGTGGGAGGAAATATGCGGTGTACTAGCATGTTGATTTGCACCAGGACTAGTTACATAATTTCCAGGACCAAATGTAGCATGAAAACAAATGGGTCACCTCCTTCAAAGATTAAGACTTTCAAGATGGTGACAGCAGAGTGTCAAACCAAATGCCCTTCTGAGCTAGGACTTCATGCAGCCATGGAAGTTGCAGACTAGTTAAGAGGGCTCTGATCCTCACATTTATTTTTGCTAAAAGAAAGGAATGTGAAAGAAGATCACTTCTGAGAAAGAACAGAATGGAGTATTTGTGTAAGATCTACCTTCCAGAGAAAAATCTCTGAGAGCAAGTTCCATTTGCTTCCCCTGCTGGGAGCATGGAGAAGAGATGGACCCATTCCCAGGAGATGCCACTTTCAATTGATTTTAAGGAGGTGTAGAGGAAAGAAGAAAGGCTAGCTTTTTTCCTTCTAATTTGGATGGGAAGCTTTCTGGAGATGGAAGACACATGACAGTATGGAAAAGAATTTTCAGTGGAATAATATTATAAATAGCTCTGAAAGCATAACAAAGTGAAGCCAATAAAAATGGATGTGTTGCATGGTCTGAAATTCCACAAAGATTCGCTTTCAACAATATACTTTATTAATAAATCTGTTTTCTTTGCTCCATTAAAATCATAAAGCTAAGCAATTTTTGGTTGAGTCAGTGTCATTTTTCTCCTCACTCAAGCTCACTTGAGCAACGAAGAATTGTTTTGATCTAAGAGATTTTAAAATACATTATTGAAAATTTAATTACTGTAATTGTGGAAAAATCTTGTTTATGCTCAGTTGTGGATTATTTTACACTTCAACAATAGAGAAGATGATCCAAATAATCCTCTAATTTCCATATGCCTCAAAGACAGAGGAGGAAATCTGCTTGCCCTTCCTGATCCAAACTAATCCAAGATGGTGGCAGTGATGCCCCAACTTCAAATTTGGGGCCATTCCCTCCTCATTTTGATTTAGATAGCAGTCTAGCCTGCATTTTAACCATCTTCAGTAGCAAAATGACATCATCAGTCTGAACATGAAACACATTTATTTAAAACCCAATATTTAAAGAAAGGAAACTGGATAACAGGGACATATTTACTATAGCATCCCAAATAAAGGAAAGACTGAAAAGTAAAAAAATAAAGAGCAAAAACAGAGTTTTGAAGGGTAACATAAAGGAGGGCTCATGCAAACAGACAAGAAGCCTCAGGAAGTGATGGTGGTTTAAAAAAAAAAAAACAGAGAACATGAACACAGGAAAGATGGCAAAACAACTTTGCTTTTGGCATGTTGTCAAAAACCCAACCAAGCTCTGGACCAGAGAAACATGCTTAAAGTTTTATGTTGTTCACTTTTCAATGACGAGTTTGCAGTAGAAGTATTCTGTTTCCACAACTGACATGCATTCCACATGTAGAGGTTCCCGCCGGGCTCATAGTCACAGGTAAGTAATAGTAGCTCAGTTTACTTCAAGGATAAATTTGGATCTGTTCAAAAGAAAAGTTTAACAGTGCTGTCACTGGTCATCTCAAAGCTTTCAGTGTTCCTCACAGCCTATTTAGCCCCAAGAAAGGAAGAAAAACATTTTTCTAATAGACTCTTGAAAGTAAAGCTTAAAGTATATGGTAATCATGTCCTGTTCACCATTCCTGTCTCATTGGCTACCATACTTAAGCCCTAAAGCTTTAAGGCAAGATCCCACACATCAGAACTGCCATGAAAATAGATTCTTGGACCACTTCACCATTCAGAGTGGAGTGTTCTGATTTGAGACCACCCACCTCTGTACAAATTAGTCCTTTTTTGCTCAGAACAGAACAGAGATTTGCCCTGCCTCGTAAACATTAACCTTCAACTATAACTGTTTTCTATCCTTAGGAGGCTTAAGATCAGCTTAGAGTGTATATGCCTATATAGAGTACCACCCCCTTATCCTTGTTTTTGCTTTCTGTGGTTTCAGTCAACCACAGTCTGAAAATATTAAATGGAAAATGCCAAAAATGCAAAATTCATAAATTTTAAATTGTATGCTCTTCTGAATAGTATGATGAAATCTCACACAGTCACACCCAGCATGTGAATCATTTCTTTGTCCATTATATCCATGCTGTATACACTACCCTCCTGCTAGTCGTTCAGTAGCTGTCTCAGGTATCAGAGTGACTGTTGCAGTATTGCAGGGTTATGTTCAAGTAACTTTCGCTTTTTTAAAATTTAAATTAAGTTTGTTTAAACTGATATATAAAAACACAAGAATTACAGATATTTATGAGGTGCCATGTGATATTTTGATACATGTATACAATGTGTAATGTTTAAATCCAGATAAACATATCTGTCTCCCCAAACATTTATCATTTCTTTGGGGAGAAAACATTCAAAATCCATTTTTTCTAGCTCTTGGAAATATATAATATATTACCATTATCTATACTCATACTTTGTAGAGTAGCATGCCAGAACCTGTTACTTCTATCTAACTATACAAATAACTCATACTTTGTATCCTAATGCTACATTACAATGCCAACATCATTCCCCTCATTTCATCTCTTCATATAAGCATTGTATCATTTCATATCATTACCCAAAGGATAAGCACAGTATAAGACATTTCAAGACTTATTACGTTGTGTTGCAATAATTCTAGTTATTAGTTATTAACAATCTGTTATTGTGCCTAATGTATAAATTAAATTTTAACATAGGTGTATATATATGGGGGAAAAACAGTACCTGTAGGACTAGTACCATCCATGGTATCTGCCCAGCTCTCAGAATGTAACTCCTGCAGATTAAGGAGGACTACTATAGATTAGATTAGAACAAGGCTCAACAAGGATCAAACCTGCAGTCTATTCACATAAACAAAGCTGTATTGGCCCCAGCTCTACCCCCTTGTTTATGCATCCTTTATTGCTGCTTTCATTGTTTAAGGTCAGATTTGAATAGTTGTTTCAGAGACTGTATGACTCCCCAAAACTAAAATACTTGCTATTTGTCCCTTTACAGAATGTTTGTGAACCTTTTGATTAGAATATAATAATAGCTAATATTTTTGAGAGTTTACAACATACTTGAAATCAGACCAAGTGTGGTAGATGAATCATCTGATGAAATTCTCTCAAGAGATCAGGCGAGGAGCATAGCATTTCATCTTCACTTTTTCAGTTAAGGAAACCAGTACAAAGGGATCCCATGATGCACCAGGGTTACCCAGCTGGTGAAGAGCAGAACTAGGATTTAACCCTGACTCTGTAGCCCCTGCTAGTAGCCCATCCCGCTAGTCACTGCCATTATCCACATCACAAAACTTCTGCAGATCCTGGCATGGCTGGAAGAAAAGCCACTGAGCGAGGGCATACTTAACTAAATATTTCAATTCATCTGGAAAAAAAAAATGGAAGACTTTGACTGGATTTAACTCAGCCATTAACAAGTTTGTTAACCCCGACCTTTCGAATCAATCTTCTGTATTTACCTTTACCTCTTAGGAAGGATTCAATCATTTTCTAGCCATAAAGCACATTTCCCTCTCCTTGCAATCTAATGATCACTTGCTGTAATACTAGACATCATAACAGCCCATCAAACCATTAGTTATGCATAAAATCTATTAATGTACAGTATTCACCATTGCATTTTCTTTCAAGTCAATAAAAAGGAAACAATTTATTATAAGAGCCTGATAGCCACTTGATGCATTAAGAGAATATTTTTCAGAGTTATATGTTATGTCAACCACATTTAGGGGCCAAGGTAGTTAGGACAAGCTTTGGGTTCCCTCACTGGCTTGTCCACAGAGAGCTGTACGACCTTTCTGGGAACCAAAACTTCTTAAGTATCAGTTTCCTCATTTGTAAAACAGGGATGATATTGCCTACCTCAAAGAGTTCTTGAGGAGATTAAGCCTTCAGACATACATAAGTAAGTAGGACGCTAAAATGCAGACTAAGTGTTTCCTAAGCTACAGATAGATTAAGATCGTTTTTTTCTCTAGTCCCAAAGATGTTCTGTCTTCTAAGAATTACGCAAACCCTGCTGGGGAAGATTCCTCACAGAGCCCTGAGTCTCCCTACCTTGGGCATTGTATTAGTCAGCTTTTCCACTGCTGTGACCAAAATACTTGATATGCACAATTTAAGGGAGAAAAGTTTTATTTTAGCTCATGGTTACATAGGGCTCAGTCTATGATCTGTTGGTTTCAAGTCTATGATTTCCGTCTATGATCTGTTGGTCGGGGTGGAAAAGGCACAGCAAATGAAAGCTGCTCAACTCATAGCAATCAGGAAGCAGAGAGGGGAAAAAGCCAGACGAAAGGCCAGAGAGGAGATATAACCCCCAAAGTCCTGCCTTCGTGACCCATCAGACGCCCAGAAGTATCTTTTACTAATCCCTTAGGTGGATCCTAAGCCAATCAAAATTAACCATCACAGTCACACCCTTGTCAAGTTGACACAGAAACAAATCTCCTTCATCATACTTAATCTCCAAATAAAGACAATAACAAGTTCATAGTTTTGCCTAACATGATACAACTATCTGGTATACAACCCCAAACGCAATCATTCCTTTCTCAAAGTCTGAACAGTCCCAGCATTGCTCAGAAGTTCAAATCCAAGTCTCCTTTTGGAAGCAAACTCTTAGCTGTGAACCCCTATAAAATTTAGAAGCAACTTACATGCTCCCAAGATACAATGGCACAGGGTATATAGGCATCCGACAAGGCTACAAAGGGAGTTTTAGGAAAGTATCACAGACCGCAAATGGCAGTCACTTCTCCAGGAGAAGGGCACATTTCAACTAAAGTTGCAATTCTCAAAGTATACTTCTAATTCTCAGAACTGGCCAGAGATCAGCCTGTTCTACTGGCTTATTTCTCTGCCCTGAACGCCCGGCCTCTGTGAGATTTCCAGCCACAGAAATGTGCCAATAAAAAAAGAAGAGGCTGGGGATGGGGGCAATGTCTAAAACAATTCAGTCAACCACCAAATATTCTGGGAGCTTTTAATATCTGCCTAGGAGTGGCAAGGCTCAGGATAGAAAAGCGACAAGATGTGGTTTTTAGCTTGAAGATTTTGCAACAAGGGAAAAACCCAAATAAATGAACAAATCCGTCAAAGAGGAACACTTGGTCCTTGCCCTTAAGGAGCCTCCCATTGGGGTCAAGCAAGTGATGGTCCAAGCCAAGGTTGCTGGCCTGGGTTGGAATATGGTCGGTGTTCCACGGAGGCCGTGAGGAGAGATTCCTGTAGGCTTAGAAGACCAGAACAGGATGTGTGTTCTGAACTGGTTTCCACAGCTTGGGTGGAAGCCTCCTCCCTGGTGGGAAGGAAAGCAACTACATTCTCACAAATCCTCCAGAAACTGAGCTCTAGAAGCTGTGTTAAGGAATGAAGTATAACAGTAAGTCCAGCCTTGCTGAAACAAAGAGTTTAAATATATAAATTATCAGAGGCCAGAGGTGTAGGGTAGTTTGAGAGCATATTGTTGATGACTGTGAGTGAGTGACTGAGGAGGGGAAATTTTATTCTGAGTGTTAAATAGACCTAAAACCCTGAGCAGTCCCTAGAAATAAGCCTGTGCAAGAGATGGAGCAGACCCCCGTGGATGCATCCTCCACTTCTCCTTCTTGCCGATTTGAGTGGCTTCCTGAGAAATCCATGCAGAGTCAATGGCATCTTAGCGCATTGTGTGTTTGGCCTCCCAGCTGGAGCATTTAAACATCAGTGAGGTGATGTCCTGTGTGTGCGTTTGGTTCCAAGGACAACTCAGAAGGCAAAAAAGTGAGCAGAGGGCCACCAGCTTCACAAGTCCTTGGGACAGTTTCTCAGAGGAGAGGGCCCGCCGTATCCCTCTCCTGTGCTCGGGGTGGCCAGGTCGTCTCATTAGGTTGGAACAGATCCCTGCTTTTTTGCTTGAGTGCATGAAGTAATTGAATGTTTTAGGAACCTGATGTTTGGAGAATATGAACCTTTTAACATCAGAATCACACTTATTTTGGCAGCAGACTCGGACATAAGAGGTGTCTGAGAACTGAGTCTAACTGAGGCAGCCACAGCCTTCCCCTCCTCAGGCTCTTTTCAGGGCAGACTCTCATATCTGGAGCAGCCAGCAAGGCAGCCACACTGTGAAATTATTTTTCTCACTTTTTGCCATACACCCAGGGCTCAATTCCAGTGACTTTTAGTGCTTATGCTATGGCTCCATCTTGCCTCTATTATTTAATTCTCATGGCAACCCTGTGAATGGGCCATCATTATACAGATGAAGAAACTGAAATTCAAAGAATTTAAGGAGTGAAAGTCTATAACTAGCAGAGGTGGGATTTGAAGCCTAGGCTTATGGCACAGCTAGTCATGTAACCTGGAGCTAGGTGCTTGCTTGGAGCTACCATATTGTTGTCTGTAAGATGAGGGTACAGAGCCCACCATTCCTAGGGAATGTTGTAGATGCACCATCCTCATGCTCATCCTGGTGCCTTTCACAGAACAGCCACCGTTGCCATCAATGCATACCTAAAGGGACGTGCAGATGGAATATCTTTTGAGATGTTATTCCCGTCATCCATAGGACCTAGTCTAGGCGGAACAAGACATACAGAAAGGTACCACATAATGATGTTTCGGTTGACAACAGACCACATACACAGTGAGAGTCCCATAAGATTTTAATAGAGCTGAAAAGTTCCTATTGCCTAGTGATACTGCACCCATCATAATACCACAGCATAGTGCTTTACTCGTGTGTGTCTGTGTGTGTGTGTGTGTGCGACGCTGGTGTAAACAGACCTCTTAATGTACCACCAGTGTATGAAAATACAGTGCACGCTATTATGAATGAGTATGATGCTTGATGAGAAATGACTCTGCTACTGGTTTCCATATATATTATACTATTGTTTTCACCACTAGGTCGACTGTGCTCCCTCTACTTGTTTTATAGAGGTTTACTGTAAAACAGTGTTGTTTTAAACACACTCCTTGCTGCCTCAGTATGTCGTTGCTATAATATGTAGCTATGTGTAGGTATGCTCTACAGTGTTCAAACAGTGACAGGATGGCCTAGCAATGCATTTCCCGTACTACATCCCCATGGTCAAGTGAGGTATGTGCACTAAAGGCCTGAACTAAAGGCACATTTGATTACCTAGAGAAGCCATGCAGCGAGAGGTCTCAGGCACTGCAAAGAGGAGGGTCCCATGGGTGGACAAAGCGGCACTTATTCTGGCTCTTGATGCACAGGAAAGAGGGCATGGGCAAGGTCTGGATGCAGGCAGTGGCATGGCATATCCACTTAATTAGGGGAATATAAAGATTTCATTGCAGCGTTGTTTACAACACTGAAAAAAACACAGCAGTAGGTGATAAGATTAAATGATTATAACCTATCCGTATAATACACAATATCATCTTAAATTGAAGATATATGTACATACACACACACACAGACTCTGAAGCCCACCACACTAGGGTAAACTCTCTTCTGTAAGCACTCATGGTTTCTTGTATTTCTCTTTGGTGGCGCTCGTCAGATGTGTAGATTATTTATAGAAATGTCTGTACCTCCCTCATTAGTCTATCTGTACAGTGAGGTAGGAACCACAGACACTTAAGCCATCATATTCCCATTGTCTAACCGAATGCCTGCTACATAATGAGCACTTAAATTTGTTCAGGATTGTTAGATACATACAGTATGAAGGAATAAATGAACCTACATTACGTTTGCAAGTAAAAAGGTACCAATTATAAATAACCTCTGGCATTAAGAAGACAAATCCTATCTGGTAGTGATATCCATAAGAATTCTCGGGTGGAGGGAGGAAAGAGAGCTGTGGGTACCCTAAACTTGTGTGGCAGCAACTCAGTCACTCATTCCCATATTGGATGCAAGCCAGAAATATTCTGTATTATATACATATATATAAAATACATATTATATATAAAGACACATGTATATGTTACGTGCATGAGAAAATGATGTCATAAGCAACTTCTCTGGAATTATTCACTAAATACATACAGTGATTTCACTGGGTGGTCGTGACCTTCTTCTTTCAATTTTCTCAGTTGCTTTAGTTTCCTAGCGAGTGTTGATAACCTTCATGAACAAGAAAAATGGGCTATTTTCATGTTAAGGGATTAGTTACCTTTCGCCTCCCCTGGCACTGTCCTGCCATTCTGTCCCTTTCCTCCTCCCCAGTCGCACCCCTCTGGTCTGGAGACCGACCTGCCTCACCCTCAGTTCTGCAGCCTCTGGAGGCTCTGCCAAGGAAGCTGAGCAGCTACCCACCCAGAAGAGTGCTGGAGATTAGGGGAACAACCCTCTCTTGAACGTGCAGTGCAGCCCCCGGGCCCTCAGCAGCTAACGGTGGCTGAGCTTCTCCAAGAGCTGTCGTGACAGAGGGAGTTCCGGAAGAGGAAGTGCATTAACAGAAGTCTGAAGAACAGACAGATACTCAGCTGACAGGCAAGACGAAATTAAAGGTTAGCTGACATACCATTCAATTGAAGGTACTCTTTAGTCTAAGGAGATAATGGCTGTCTATGAAATAGCTGTCTTGTGACTACTCATTTCTCCCCTTCCACCAGCACAGTTGAGGCCTAATGCAGCACACTTTGTCACCTAGAATATCACTGACTGTTCCTTTTGGGCAGAGAACAGAGTATCTGACTAGAGTACCAGACTAGGAGGCCTCAGAGCTGCCAGTTCTCCAAAGAAGGACAACTAAGAGGACGGACACACAGATACTGTATTCAAGGTGTGGGCCCATCTTACTAAGACCACCAAATCAACTGCTAATCTCTTCCAGAACTGCCTAACACACACACCCAGAAACAATACTTCGCCAGCTACCTGGGCATCCTTTAGCCCAGTAAGGTTGACACATCAAATAAACCACCGTCTCTGCCATGAAGAAATGCATCTTATGGGCTGGAAATGTTCAGGATTAGGGGATCCTGTTGAATTTCAGCCCCGTTTCTCAAAGTGTGGTCCCGGAAGGACCCATCTGATAGGCTGTTAGCAGTTATCCTTTGTACAAGTTGTAGAATAAGCAAGTTTGGGGTGTGTTAGTGAAGCAGTTCTTTGTTTCTTAAGTTATTTTGGTGCAGGGCCGTAATCGTGCAAATATACACCATGAGTCCGGAAGAGGGCATTTGGCCTCACAGCATTGTCCAGCCTTACTTGCCTGGAGTCTTTTTCTCGTGGAATGTCTGGACACAGAAGAACTTCAGAAAACACATTTTCATAAATGCTGCCATCGATATTTGTGACAGGAGTCTGAGGGACTCTCCAGATACATTTTGAAATGGGTTAAGAGGCCCTTCGAGTTTGGATTTTTTTTTTTTTTCTGGATTTGACATCACGTTGGCAGTTAAATTGCCGAAAGAAATTGCTACAACTGTTAGAAATGCAGAGTGGGAGAAGTGGAGAGCTGGAGGTCAAAGGGTACAAACTTGCTGTTATAAAATGAGTAAGTTCTAGGGACCTAATGCTGTGCCTGGGGATGATACTTAATAATATTTTATACTTGAAATTGGCAGAGGGAATAGATGTTAAATATTCTTACCACATACATATACACAAAAACCAGTATGTAAGTGAGGTCATGGATACGGCAATTAGCTTGATTATGGTAATCATTTCAAAATATATATATTTATATTTTTAATGTATTTATATATACCTATATATTTTTATATATTATGTACATTTTTATATATTTATATTTACATAAAAGTATCATGTTGTATGCCCTGAATATATACAATTTTTATTTAATTATACCTCATTAAAGCTGAAAAAATATAGCATTAATTTTTGTCTGAATTGATAACATACAAGGCTACTTAGAAAAATGTAATCTTGCAAAATGAGTCCCACTGTGCCTCTGATTTCTTCTACAGTTTTGAATTGTGTTTTCTGAGATAGGACTTCGCATTTTGCCACTAAATTAGTTGCCTCTTCAAGGCCAAAGAGGAGCAGTGGCACATTCCAAAGCAAGGATCCCCTCCTTGTACAAATGGTAAACTTTGCTCTTCTCTCCTCCCTCATGACTGACACCTTCCCTTCACACCTCCCTTGCTTTGCAATTAATTTTGTATTTCTCCAAATCTAGGAACTCTCCTTTCCTGCCAGCTAAATCAGAATTCCTCTCATATCTAGAGAAATCCTTCCCAGTTGAAGCTTCCAGAACATCATTATTATAGCTAAAGAAAAATTTCCCATGAGTACTACATATAGGATAAATAAATTAGATGCTAAAATACTGTATAATAAATTGTGAGGAAAGAAGATGGTTCAGTTGATACTCTATTTTGAAAAGAGAAACAAGAAGTTATTAATAGTGGCTTATTTTTATGTTTAAATTCAAGTTATAATCATGTGTACTTATTCAACCATGTAACAAGAATCATAGTGTAACGGCACCAAACATTGTCCTTTATTCCACAGGGCATTTCTATTACAAATATTTGGCAAAACTATTTCAGAGTCTCATCTCATCCCACAGTCCGTTCACGATTTTTTGGCATTTCCATCTTTCTGTTCTGAAATACAGAAATCTATGTGGATTTTCTCCTCTTTCTTTGCAAGCTCCTATTAATGGATCTGCATGTGACTCCAAAGTAGAGCTCACAAAACTTCTCAACATACTACTAAAAAAGTAGCTTTCCAGCATCATTTTCATCAGTTTCCTGAAATTCTGCTCCTTTCCCAGGACAGGCAGTTTTACTTTTTAATCCATTTACATTGTTCCACTGGATGGTTAAAATAATCCATGAGAGTGGCCAGAAACAGTTTGAAGTGGCAGGTAATGCTAAGTGGGAAGAAATGACTGAGTGGAGACAAATCCGAGGAGCTATTACTGCAACGATGACATCTGTTTTCTTTGGAAACCTGGTTGCCTGGGGGACTTGAATCATGCAGAACCTTTGCGCATCTTTCTGAAAATTCCAAACTCAGAGACCACTGGTCCATTTTCAGCTTGCACATTTTACAAATATCAGATTTATAAATTAAAAAGAAGATTTGAAGTGTTTGGTGGAGTGCTAGTTAAATTCTAAAGTCAGAATTTTATGCACATTTAAGAGACAAAGTCACATAAAATCCGCCAGTGATAATGAAGAGTTAGAATCCTCCTGCTTCAGCTTCTCGGGTTATATTTGTGTTTTGTATGCCAATAAGGAGTAGTCCTGCTTAAACACATTCAAAGATATGGACATTTCCTTCTATTTTATATAAAGAGCAAAAATAGCCCAAACTAATCTCTTGGAATTCTTCTATAAGGAACATCATCTCTTCTCTCCATTGGTTCATTTAGTCAATAATTTGTGTCAGTATAGACCCATACACATTAATTTTGTAGTTTGAATTACGATCCAATAATATGTTCTTTTTTCTTGTAGTGGTTCAGATGGTTCTTTCATTGACCACTGGGAACACTTTTAGTTTGACTACTGTTTCTTTTTGACATTCCACCTACACTTTTGTTATCTGAACATTTCCATAATTTCTAGAAAAACAAGGTGTTGTCTCCAAGGTTCATCTTATATTTTCCATGCCCCACCCCTAAAATTATTTTTCCAAGAATTCTTGGTTGCAGTTGTTGAAAATTGTGTAAAATAATGCTTCTTGAGGATAGTAATTTGTCTTTTTTCAAAACCACATTTCAGTACTATCTGATATGAGAAACCATAAGTGTAAATAAGGACAAAGGGGTAGAATAGATATTTTGTTTAAAGAAAAAAAAGATAGTATTCAAAAGAGAGAACTAGATAGGGAAAAGGGGGATAAAGAAGAAGGTTAAAAGAAAAGTAAGATGAAAGGGGAAAAAATGGTAAAGTGTAGCTACACTTGTTGCAAATAGGGAGGGGTGGGTGAGTGGAAGGGAGGGGAGGGGAAGGGGGAAGAGGGGGAAAACCAAGATGTATCATGTACAGGTACAAAATAACCATGTTGATTATGATCATTATGTATACAATGTACCAATGCATGTTCTTGGTAAAAATAAAAAAAAAAGACAAGATAGATGATTCTACAATAAAACCTCGCACAGAAAGAAAAAAAAAAAAGTCTTTGGCACCTAGAATTAATCCTAGAGGATTAATTCTTGTAGAATAGATATTCACATGGCTGGAAGGGTATTATAAGTATACTGAATGTTCCAGTGTGCTCTAGATACAGCATATCTTAGCAAATAATGTATTAGAAATGATGAGCTTGGCCTCTGGGTACCATGTACCCACTTAATTCTTCATGTCTTATTTCTTTATATGTAAAATGGAAGTAATAAAAACACCTATGAGTTCATGAAATGAATCATATGTGAGGCACAAGAAAAATACCTGGTATATAGTAAGTGCTCAATGAATATTAGGACTTATCCTTAGTAAATTGTATTAAAGTATGTTGTAATTGTATGTTGTTTTTGAGTTATTCCATCTATCTCTTATGGCAGCACCAACTGATTTACACTAATTTTCCATTTTAATATGCTAATCAGAGCCACAGGGCGGCCTTCATCTCATCTTGTGCTGTACTCTGAGAAATATAAATAACAACAGTCTCTTTCTATAGGTTGTAGACCCAATGGGGGAAAACTAGACAAATTTTCCTGATGGGGGAAAAGCAGAAAAATTCAGATAATGATAGGAACATGAATTTCATTACTAGTAATGCTGGTTTTGTTATTTGGGGTGGACATGGAGTCCAAATGGCCTGTCAGCTCTTTCCACAATGGCTGAGGGGAACTACTTGACCCTATGGAAGGCCAAGGAAGATGGCAGCCACCGTACCGGTGGATGAGATTAGACTGCCCAGAGGGAGGCCATGTGTATAGCAAGATTTAATATAGTAACCTGCATGGGTGTGAATAGTGGGCCAGTGGAGGTCCCAGCCTGACTGAATCATCTTTCAGAGACACTGGGGGGAGAAGCTAGCGAGGAGGAGAGGGACCCTCCAGCTCCACTCAGTCAGTCAGCGTGGGCCTGTGTCTCCTGTTCCTTAGACCTGCATTTCTGACAGGTGAAGAAGGAAATAGTCCTTCCCATCTCTCTCCCCTTCCCGTAAAGTATGAATCACAGAAAATACAAACGTCCCTTCCTACCGTTAAAAGGATTATGACACATGCAAAGAACTTCAGCAACTGAAAAAGAACTCTGATTTACCTGAGCCAGAAAAATTCAGGCATCTGATTTATTGGATTTTTTGCTTTTAAACCCTAACTGCATCCTCAGGCCCAAAGCAAATATTATACATGGAAGTCCATTGCTTACTTAGTACAAGAACAGTTTTGTTTCCATTGCATGAATTCAGGTTTGGATAGGTCAAGAGACTTAGGCAGAAACCACAGGCCTCCCTTCTGTGTTGATCACCTGACCTGAAAAAGGCATCTCCCAGATTTTATGAATGGGCTGATTGGCAGCCCTGAGCCCGGTGATATGCCTGTGGCTAAAGATGTGGAACTCAAGGACTGGGCTTGCAAAGAGGCTGTATCTTGCCTGTCAACGCTGATGGACTCTGAGTGGGTGCTTGGGGTCTCCTGCGGAGCATCTTGAGGCCACTTTGAGCCCAGCAGGAAAGATGGCTGTGTAACCTGCCCAGAGTCGGGCAAGGCATAGGAGTGCTCAGGGCTTGGTTTTGTAATTCTTCTTATACGTTAGTCAGTGACACATGTCAGCTTTTGTGATAATTTCCCAATTTATTAAAAATTTAGAATTCTCAGATACCCGTTTCCTCTTTTTAACTGACTCATCCTTGGGAAAGTGAGCTGTAAGCTGGATGCATAGCAAGGGTCAAAAACTTACAGAACTAGCAGAGAGCTAATGTTACTAGACTCGCAATAAAATAGAATTCACTTGAGCTACAATCGCCTCTAGCACTACTACAGCACTCGTAACAACAGTGATGCTGATAGGAACCGTACAGTGAGCAACTGTGAACTTGCCGCAGGTGAAATAACGAAAATAACAGAGCTTCCTTACATGCTTGTCCTAAATTTCTGCTGCGTCGTTTTAAAGACATTGAAATTTTTAAAACCATCTGAAATCAGTATTTATGCTTCGTGTGGCATAGAGCCTCCACCTTTGTGTTCTTTATATTGAAAACCCGTTGTCCCAGGATCATCTTTTGGCTGGAACCTTCTTCACTTACTCACCAGGGCGGCTGCATCAGGTCTCCGTGTATGCGCAACTTCCTTCTGGACTCTTTTATTACGGTAGTTGGTCTCTGTAGCCCTGCGAACATCTCGCGGTCTTCACTGTTAGTGCCTCACAGCAGGTGTTCATATCTGCTCAAGAGAACCCCAAGTGGTTCTGTTCACTCGTGTTATGAGTCTCTTCTACTTCACGGAGATGTTAGAATCAGGTGGGCAGATTCTGTCCCTACCCATCACCACACCCCTGCGTAAACTTTCTTGGGAATTACATTAAAATTGTACCAGTGATAAAGATCTAATTGAGGAGAATCAACAGCTTTATCATATGACTGCTCATTTATTTAGTGCTTTCAACAGAGTTTTATAACTTTCTACGTATTACACATTTTTACAGCACTGGGGGTTGAACCCCAGCCTTACACGTGCTGGTCAAGTGTTCTGCCACCGACTTAGAGCCCCAGTCCCTCTACACATTTTTAACCTAGATTTCAATTCTTTCTTCCTTATTGGAATGAACAGAAGCACCATCATCGTGAACAGTAGTGATGGCAGAAAACATCAATATCTTATTTCTGATGATCTTAAAGTGGACTCATGGAAGAGTTTTCCATTATGTGTGATCTTTGCTGTAGTTATTGTTAAGCTGTTTTCAAGTTGAAGATACTTCTGTGTTGAGAAAATGGGTGGATGGATGGATGGATGGATGGATGGAGATGATACCATATGTAGACTGACTTTAATCAGTGTATATTTTCACTGGTACTTATGAACATTTTTCAGATCTTGTTAACCTTGCAGTTTTTCCCTTTAATGTTCTAAAGTCAGACCGTCCCTGTAGCCCAGAGTAAAGACTTATTTATGATATGTTTATATTTTTATTTACTCAATTCATTTTATTTGTTATTCATATCTAAATATTCCTGAGAGAAATCGGTATGTAAATGGCTTTCTTGTGTGATCCTTAGCATATTTTGGGATCACAGGTGTTCTTGGTTTACAGAATGTGTTGTGCAATTCTCTCCCTCCCTCCACTCACCCCTCCTAGAAAAACCAAAGCAAGGTAAGGATTATCTACTCTTTGAAAGTCTGGAAGATCTCGCCTCTAAAATCATTTGCCTCTGGGGCATATTGTTGAAATGAGTAGGTATGTAATTATCATTGCAATTTCTATTCCATTTTTATCTCATGCCAAGCTGTTTATTTTGTCCTTCCAATTTTATTGGCACAAGGTTGTTTATAATATTTTCCTTTAGTCTCTGTGGTTATGTTCTCCTCATCCTCTACATACATTTTTTCCTTTGTGTAGATGATCAGTCTTGCCAAAGTTCTATCTCTTCAAAGTACTAGTTTTTACTTTTGTTAATCTTCTTTGCTTTTCCATGTTCCATAGATATCTGTCTTTACTGTATACTTACTTCCTCATTTCTACCTATTAGCTCTATTTCCTTTCTCAATTTCCTTTTAAACTATGTTGTATAATTGACATAGTAAATTTAACTGCATATTTAAAGTATACAACTTGATAATATTTTACAAATGTATACACTCAGAAGTAATCACCAAAAAGAAAAAAGCGCAACCACCATACCAACGTTTCCCCTTACCTCTTTGTAACTAATCCCTCCATCCCACACTTTGCAGCATCCTAGTCCACAGACGACCTCTGTTCTGTTTCTCGACCCTATAAATCAGTTAGAGCTCATAGAATTTTATATACTTGAAATAACAATGTATATTTTTGTACGACTCTTCTCAATTATTTTGAAATCCGTCTCTACCATAGTATCAAATACAGGTGTTTGTTCCTGGCTTTTTATTTTTGAGTGGTAGCCCAGTATATGGATATACCTGGTGGTTTTTCCACTGAGCTGTTGATGCGCACTTTGTTTCTTGGTTTTGACAATTACAGTGAAACTGCTGATGATTCATGTACAAGTCTATGTATTAATGAACTCTTTTCGGTCTGGTAATTATTCCAGGAGTGAATGAGTAAATAATAAGATAGGCATATAAATAATTTTTTAGAAACTTCTTATTTTAAAGAGTTTATTAACACATTAATTATCCATATTAATGGAGTTCAGTGTGATATTGCCATACATGCATGTAGTATGAACTGACCAAATCCAACCCCCCTTCTTCCACGCTCCCCTCCCACTCACACATGCACCCTCCCAATTTCTGGTAATCACTATTCGACTTGCAAGTCCACTGTTTTTTTAGCTTCCACGTATGAGAGAGAATACATGGTCCTTGTCTTTCGCATCTGCCTTATTTCACTTCATATGATGTCTTCCAGTTCTGTCCATTTTGCTGCAAATGACAGAATTTCCTTCTCCTTTGTGGCTGAATAGTACTCCTGTGTGTGTGTGTGTGTGTGTGTGTGTGTGTGTATCTCATATTACATTTTCTTTATCATTTCTCTGTTTGTAGGCACCTAGGCTAATACCGTATCTAAGTTTTGTGAATAGTGCCACAGTAAACATGGGTGCTGGTATCTCTTTGATATGCTTTGGTTTCCTTTGGATATATATCCAGAACTGTGAGAGATGGATCATATAGCAGATATGTTTTTAGATTTTTGTGCAACTTCCATACTGTTCTCCATAAAGACTATACTAACATTCATCCCCATGGACAGTGTATGAGAATCTCCTTTTCTCTACGTCCTCCCCAGCAGCTTTTGGTTGGTTGGTTTGTTTGGTGTTGTGTGTGTGTGCTTTATTTTTATTTTTGTAATAGATATTCTGACTGGGGTGAGTCAGTGTTTCATTGTGGTTTGGATTTGCATTTCCCTGATGGCTAATGATATTGAGCGTTTTTCATATATATTTATTGCCCATTTGTATTGCTTCTTTTGAGAAATATCCACATCATTTCTTCATTTTTTAACTTGATAACTTGTTGATTGTTCTTTTATAAGGACATGGATGTTGATGAGTACTTGGTAAATACTTTCTCTCATTCTATAGGCTGTCTCCTTACTCCATTGATATTTTATTTGCTGTGCAAGAGCTTTTTTGTTTGACGTAATCCTATTTGTCTTCCTCTTCTTTTTTTTTTTTTTTTTACTTTCGATTTCTATGCTTTTGGCATCCCATCACTGCCTTTACCAATGTCTTAAAGTATTTATTTCTTCTATATTTTCTTCTAGTAGTTTCAGTCTTATACATGTAGGTTTTTGGTCCATCTTGAATTATTTTATACAAGTAGGAGTCAAGTTTCAGTCTCCTTCATGTGGACATCCAGGTTGCTCACCTCCAGATGTTGAAGGGGCTGTCCTTGTTCCAGTATGTGTTTTTGATGCCTTTGTGGAAAATCAATTTGCCATAGAGGTGAAGGTTTGTTTCTGGGATCTTTATGCTATTCTATTGGTCTACACTGTTTTGGTATATGGTTCTGGGGTATGTCTTGAAATTTAGGCATATGATGGCTCTATCTTTATTATTATTTTGTGTTTTACTTAAGATTGCTTTGGCTTTTCAGGGTCCTTTGTGCTTCCATACAAATTTAAAGCTTTTATTTTCTAGTTCTTTGAAGAATGTCGTTGGTATTTTTCCAACGGTTGCATTACCTCTATAGATGTGAGTATTATACACAGTTAACTCTTCGGTCTGTGAACATGGGAGGTCTATTCCCTAGTGTCTTCAATTTCTTTCATTAGTGTTTTCTAATTTTCATTTCTTTTATTTCCTTGGTTAAGTTTATTGCTAGGGTGTTTGGGTTTTGGTTTGTGTTTCGTAGCTATTGCAAATGAGATTGCTTTCCTAATTTCTTTCTCAGCACATGCATTGTTGGTGTGTAGAAAAACTACTGATTTTCTTATGTTAATTTGATACCTTGTTACTTTACTGAATTTGTTTATCAGTTTTAATAGTCATTTGGTGGAGTTTTTATGTTTTTGTGTATATAGAATCATATCATTTGTAATTGGGGATAGTTTGAGTTCTTCCTTTCCTGTTTGTATGTCTTTTATTTCTCTCTCTGAGTAATTGCTCCAACTAAAACTTCTTGCACTGTATTGAATAAGAATAATGAGAGTGGGAAACCACATTAGGATCTTTGCATGCATCCTGTTGTCTTGTTATTTTATATTTCTGTGCTCCTATTTTGAGATTTGTGCATCTGTCATATCAGGTATCTCCCCATTTTTATGGGGTGGCCTTCTCAGTAAGCAGCTTTGTCCCTCCAAGTGTCTTCTTCTGCACAATGTTGGCTTTACTTCCAGCTGAGGACCATGCTGTAGGCTCCATATGGTTTCTTTAGATGTGACTCTTTTTACCACAGCAGAGTCAGACACACTCTTTATTTCAGCCTCCCAAGAGTGAGAATGTTAGTGATTCAGGTGGGTTTGGTGTAGACAGGAGCGGGTGTGGGCTGCTCACCGTGTGGCTACTGTTACAATGGCAGTGGTGGCCCCAGTCAGAAGATGGGGATTTCCCTGGGCGTTGTGGGTACTAGCTCTTCTACTACCAAGGGCTTGGCTCTGGCAGCTTCCACAGTGGTGAGGGGCCTGACGCCCCTGCCCTGTGACTAGTCAGTGGTAGGAGCCCCATGTTGCACAGGCGAGCTGGTGGTAGGAACTGCAGAACCCGCATCATGCCCAACCTCTGTCCTGCCAGCAGTGCGTGGTCAGGCAAGGTGTGCAGCCAGTGTGGTGTCGGCAGCTGCATAGAGGGGCAATAGCAGGAACATTCTTCATACCCAGGAACAAAACTACAGCTGACATCACACAAAGTTACTTTCTTCCTTCTTTAGCCAGGCACTGCCAGGGTGGGAAAGTCCTCTAGAGCTGGGACTTTTCTCCTCTGTCTCCTTCAACTGTAGTACATGACAGCTGGAGCCATGTAGCTACCCTCAGCAAGCCACTGAGGGCTGGGCAGCAGCAGGAACTGTGGAATTCCCTCCACGCCTTGTTAGTAACAGCTGTCTGAGTGTGGCATGGAGAAAGGGCAGTGGGAAGTATGTAGGCATCTGCCTTACTCCTGCCCCAGGTGGGAGTCCACAAGTGCTTTAGAAGGCAAATGCCCGGATCTTCGGTCTCTTAGAGGGCAAACGCCCTGATTGCTGGTCCTTAAGCGCAGTGTCCTCCACTCCCGCTCTGTCCTAACACCCATTCCATACAGTGGAGAGTACCCAGAGAGCCTGGGTCACAGTCGTTCTGCTGGATCAAGCTGGATTTACAAGGCAGCTACCCTTCCACCCCAGTTGATGGGTGGAATGTATGTAAAATCCTGGAGATGGGACTGTGCAGTGGTAGCTCAGATCTCAGTATGGCTCTTAGCTACAGCACCCTGGGTGTTCACCGGGAGATGATGTGAGGTCCTTTTCCAAATTAGGGCTACCGTTGGGATTTGGGGTTATTTATCTACCTGGGCTACAAGCCTGTGAAGATTGTACAACTTTCCCGTAGTTAGGATCACCAGTCTCCACACTGATAGTTGGTGGACATCTCACTTTCCCCTTCACCTGTGCACAGAGGAGTCTTCCCTCTCCCCTAGCTGTGGAGACAGGGTGGCAAATGCCAGGGACTTTTCTCCTTTCTGTGCTATTTTCTCAGCCCCTCTTTTGCTGATTTCCTGTGTTCTCTCTTGGTCACTCACCTCAAAGTGCTATTAGACACCGATTACTTTGGTTTTTCTCTATGGAGGAAAGACAAATGCTGGGTGCTTCAATTCTTTCATCTTGGCATCCCTTTGATTATGTTTTTAAGAAACTTAAAATTTTATATATGTGGATTATTTAAAAGTTGGTGTCATAGAAACTGAGAGTAAGTGATGGTTAACAGGCTTGGGAAGAGTAGGAGGAAGGGAGGGATGGGGAAAGGTTGATTCCTAGGTACTGAGTTGCAGTTAGGAGCAAAAGCTTTTAGGCTACTACCACACAGTAGAGTGACTGTAGGTAGCATTTTTATCCTATGTGTCTGAAAAAGCTAGAAGAAAAGATTTTTGAATGACTTTTCTATAAGGAAGTGATCAATGAAATAAAGCTAGTTAAGAGCTTTACACTGAAAAAAAAAAAGAAAAAGAAAATACTAAAATGCTTTTCCAAAGTGATTTTATCATTTTACATTCCCACCAGTACTGTATGAATGTTTCAGATCTTCTTTACCTTGCAAATTCTTGATAAGATTTATCTTTTAACTTGTGGTTTGTAACTTGTACCCCTAATAAATGTGTGCTGGCATCCCATTGTGAGAATATATAAAATCTTAATTTGTATTTCCCTAATAAGTAATGACGTAGAGTATTTTTCCATGTGCTTATATACCATCTGTTTATCTTTTGGGTAAAGTGTCCAAATCTTTTGCCCATTTTAAACTGGATTGCCTATTTCCTTATTACTGAGATTTGAACATTCCTTATATATTTTGGATACAATTTCTTTATCAGATACATGATTTCAAAATAATTTTCTCCAAGTCTGTAGTATATCTTTTCCTTAGTCTAACAGTATCTTTCAAAGAGCAAAAGTCTTTAATTTTAATGAAGTCTGACTTATCGTACCTTTATATTATCATTCTTTTAGTGTTTTGTGTAGTAAGAAATCTTTGTTTAACCCAACCTCACCAACATTTTTCCCTCTGTTTTTTTCTTTTGGTAGTCGGGGGGCTACTGGGGAATCAGACTCAGGGCCTTACACTTGCTAGGCAAATGCTCTACCACTGAGCTAAACCTCCAAACCCCCTTTGTGCTTGTTTTTCTTTGTTGTTTGTTTGTTTGTTTGTTTGTTTGAGACAGGATTTCACTATGTATTCCAGGTTGGCCTTGAACTCACTATGTATCCCAGGCTGGCCTCGAACTCCTGGAACTTCTCCTGTCTCAGTCTCCCTTCTCCTAGGCCAGCGGGTATGGGGCACCACACCCAGCTCTTTCCCTGTGTTCTTTTCTCTACATTTTTCTTTTTAAGGTTTATATTTCAATGTAAGATCTATTTTAAGTTAATTTTTGAAATAAGGAATGAAGTATAGATAGAAAATCTTTATTGTTTATGTGAATAACTAATGGTTCCAGCACAACTTCTTGGGAGACTCTTTTCTCCCCTGAATTACCTTTATACTTCTGTCAAAAAAGTCAGAGTTGTACATATAAGTGTAAGTTTGTGCCAGAAATCTGTTCTTTTCCATTCTATTTGCCTATATTTAAGCCAATTCCAAACTCTCTTGATAATGGTAAGTTCATAAAAAGTCTTAACAATAAATTGTAGTAGTCCTCTGATTTTCTTCTCTTTTTCAGTTATTTTGGTAATTCTAGGTCTTATAAATTTCCAAGAAATTTTAGAATCAGCTTGACAATTTGTATAAGAAGTATGGCAGGATTTTTATTGGTATGTGTTGAATTTCTAGAATAAGTTTAGCAGAATCTGTCCCTTAACAACATTGATTCTTCCAGCTTGTAACATTTCTTTAGGCCCTCTTTAATTAGCAATATTTATGATTTTTACATATTTTGTCAGCTTTGTCCAAAGGTATATCATTCTTTTCTATTTTTTATCATTCTTTTTAAAGTTATTGCCAATGGTGTTTTAAAATTTCAGGTTTACCTCGTTCACTGGTAATATTTGTAAATAAAAATTGATGTTACATGTTGATCTTTAACTTGTAATGTTGCTAAACTCACTAATTCTAGTTTCTTTGTGTAGATTTGATCAGATTTTCTACATTCAAGTTCTACTTTTTCTTTTCCAGTCTAGGTTTCTTGTTGCACTAATTAGAACTTCCAGTACAGTGTTGAATATGAGTGGTGAGAATAGATGTCTCCTTAATCTTAGAGGGACCGCATTCAATCTTGTGCCATAGAGAGTGATATTAGCTGTAGGTCTCACAGAGAGGCCCTTCATTAGGTTTAAGGAAGTTTAATTCTATGCCTAGTTTGCACCTTTTTATCAAGAAAAAGGATATTAGATTTTGTTTCTGTTGTGTCCAATGATAAGATCATAACATTTTCTTTTTAAAAAGTGTCATAATACGGCAAATTGCATTGATTCTTTTTTATTTAAATTTTTTGTGGTAAATATACATAACAAATTTACCATTTAGTCCATTTGAAGTGTACAGTTCAGTGGCCTTGATTATATTCATAGTATTGTGTAATTACTACCACAATCCATTTCCACAACATTTTCATTGTTCCAAACAGAAACTCTATATATACTAAGCAGTAACCTTTCTATTCTTCCTCCCATTATCCGTGGTAAACTGTACTGTACATTCTGCCTCTATGAATTTGCCTGTAGTGGGTATCTCTATTCTTATATGAGGTACCCATTCTTTGTATTTCCATAGCATAAGTCTCTCTTACATGATGTAACAGTGTTTTTAAGGTTCATCTATGTCAGAATTTCTTTGTAATTTTTAAAATTAAAAAAAAACTGATATTACTAGGACAAACCCCACTCTGTTATGTTGTTACCATTTTCATGTATTCCTGAATTTAACTGGTTGGTTTTACTCCAAATTTTTACATCTATCCTCATAAGAACTATTGATATTTAGGTTTTTTGTTATTATTATAGTGTATTGTCCTGGCTTCTTAGAATCAGTTGAAAAATAGTCTTTCTTACTCATTTCTCTTTCTTATTCACAGCTTTGAAGGTCTAGTATCATTTCTTTCTATCTTAACAGAATTTACCAATCTGGTCATTTACTTCTGGAGTTTTCTTTGTGATGGTTAGCTACGGATCCATTTCCTTGAATAAATATAAATATATTCAGGTTATCTATTTTTCTTTGATGGTTTGCATATCTCAGGGAATTTGTCTATTGCATCTAAGATCTTAAATTCATTGACATACAAGTGCTCATAATAACCCTTTATTATCCTTCTGATACTCATAGACTCTTTCAAGTCTGATATTGATAATTTGTTTCTTCTCTTTGTTTCCTGTTAAGTCTGGATAGAAATTTCTCAATTTCATTGACTTTTTCATGGATTCTTTTCTAATGGTTTACTGTTTTAAGTTTCTTTGATATTCAATCTGTACATTTTCTTCTGCTTATGTGGGTTACATTTTCTATTCCTAATCTAGTTTATTAAAATGGAAGCTGACATTGTTGATTTGATCCTTTTTTTTCCTTATATATACACATTTAAGTGCTATTAATTTTCCCTAAGTACTGTTTCAGTAACATCTCACAAATGTTGATATGTTTTATTTTCATTTTTATTCAGTTCAAATCCTTGCAAATTTTCTTTGACTCTAGGTTAGTTGTAACGGGCTTATTTAGTTTCTAAATATGTGGATATTTTCAGAAATCCTTCTGTTTCTGTTTTAATTGCAGTGGTCAGAACATACTTTGTATGACTTGAATCCACTTAAATTTGTTGAGACTTTTATTGCTTAGCGTATGGTTCATTTGGGAAGGTGTTCCATTTGTACTAGAAAAGAATGTGTATTCAGTTTCTTTTAGGTGGAGTATTCCAAAAATAACCATTAGGTCAAGATATTTTGTAGTGTTGGTCAAATTGTCTGTATTCTTACTACTATTCTATGTACTCCTTCTATCAATTATTGAGAGAGATATTGAAATATCATACTATATTTGTAGATTTTCCTCTTTCACCCTGTGGCTCTACCTATTTTTGCTTCTTGTATTTTTAAATTCAGTTATTAGCTGCATTACTGCATTTAGGACTTAATTGTCTTCTTGATGATTATTGTGGAATATCATTCTTTGTCTCTGGTAATATGTTTAGTTCTGAAATCTACTTAATATTAACTACTCTAGATTTCTTTTGATAAGTATAAGTAAGGTGTGTTTTTTCCCCACTCATCACCAATATATTTTTTTCATATTTAAGCTGTGTTTCTCACAGACAACATTTAGTTCTTATCACTTTTATTTTCCAACTTGATAATCTCTCCCTTTTAATTATGATATTTATACCATTTTACATTCCAAGTGGTTATTGATATTGTTAGATTTAAATTGATCATCTTGTGATTTCAGTTATATTTGTCACATCTGTTCTTTGTTTTCCTTTTCTTTTTTCTACCTTTTGTATTAAATGTATTGATTCCATTTTATTTTCTTTGTTATCTTATTAACTATAACTTTGATTTTTATTTTAATCATATTTTTAGAATTTATACTTCTTTATAAGCTTCTTATAAAAATGTATATTTCCACAACTCTGCTTTTCATTTAACATCAGAGGTTGTTTCTTCATTTATTCATTTAACATGTTTATCTTTACCATAAAATCATTTTACCATGATGTGCTTTTATTATCATGCTTCCTCTTTTCTGTACACTGTACTCTCTTTTCCTCGTCTTTATCCCCTACTGGTAGCTTGAAAATTCTGCACACCATTTTCATTATTCCAATTGGTGCTGCTACTATATTAAAATCCATATATCTTACCATGATCCACTATAAAGTTCTCAAGCTTACCCCCCCCAATTATGTATGCTTTCTGAGTAACACAGCTACTTTCGCTTGGTCTCTCCTTCTTGCTACACTCTCAGATTAGAGCTCACCCCTCAACACTTGCCTTGATATCAAGAATTTTTTCTGGATTACTAAAACTGTATATTGTTTTCAGCTCTGCTTTTGAGCACAAAGGTATACTTTGTTATATTATTTATCTTCAATTGTCAAACATAATATTCTCCAGAACTTGTTTTCATTTTTGCTGGAGTACTTCCTCCAAGAGTGTTCTCTAAAAGATCTATTCTGGAATTTTTATTTAGATGTTATGTTTGAATGATAGCTCCCTGTTGTCCTTTGCAATCATATTTCTGAGTCGGGTTATTTTTCCCCAAGTTCATTCATCCTTGTGGTATTAGCTTACTTGGATACAAAAGTGGATTCTGAGAAGAAGTCAGAACTCAGGCCCTAGAGCTCACCCCTCAACACCTGCCTTGACATCTGGCTTGGCTGTTTGACCTTCTAGAATCATAGTAGGCTTGGCTATACCATGTTTCCCCTTTCTGCCAGTTGATCTGTCCCTTCAAGATATTTTCTTGTGGTTCCACTGTAGAAACTACTCTTTTCTAAGATTAGACTCCTTCATTGGGATTTTCTTTGAGAAATGGGGAAAAAGAGGAGGAGAAGGGAATGATTAGGAGTGACTGCCTCTGCCCCAGCCTGTGTTGTGTGTTCCTCATCTTATATGGGCTCAGCACTGTTACCTTATTGTCTCACAGTTTCTAGGTCTACACCCTCTTTTGAGGCCTTCCAGAAGGGAATCATGGAAACTCTTTGCATGGTAGTTCTTTGCATGTTTCTCCTACTGCTTTGAGCACCAGGGCCCTAGAGGCATTCTCAGCCACCTTCCTGCCACCTCACATCCTCATCCTTAGCTCCTACTTAAGAGTCCTTTCTGGTTAGAGTGTCTGGGTCTCTTGGTTGACCTTGGGAAACCTAGTTCAGGTCCTTTCAGTTTTAGAATCGCTCTAAATTTATCAGGGGCCTCTGAGTCCACCCTGGTGGGAGCAGTGTTGGGCACCTCCGAGTATTTTAATAACAGTCATACTCAGTGCTCTAAATGTCCTTTTCTCTTTAGTTGTCAAGTTTAATTCTTTGGGTTAGACACCCTGCTCTACATCCTGCATCTCGACCCAGAGATAAATTCTGTTGGAGGTTTGAAGTGCTGTTCACAACTCTTCTTTTCTCACACAAAACCTAAACACAGCATCTCTAGGTCTTAGCTCCTGACGCACAAATTGATGGTTTTTAGAATTCCAAATAAAATATTATCAGTCTGAAACCATGACTCTTATGTATTAATCTCAAAAGTTAAAATAATATCTATTAACCTAAAACATTGTCATCTTTGAAACTGTATCCCAATTATATTTTTTCTGCCCACTCCTTGTTCCGCACTTCTTTCTCTTCCATGCTAACTGGGTTGATTATTATTTATAAGTGAAGTCAGAGTTCTCCTTGAACAGAGGCACCCCAAGAATAACTGAGGGTCAAGTGCCCACAATGAGATTAGATGCCCTTTCCTGGCACCAGCTTTGTACGTACACTTTCCTTGAGGTGCAACCATGGAAGGCTGTGGTGTTGGTGACCAGAGGACCACCACAATCAGATTTCTTCTACACACAATCCACAGTGCATAAAAATTAATCAAGTCCTACCATGACTTGCTTTATTCATAATACTTAATGGTCATGTAATAGGAGTTTTTATTCAGCAGTTAAAGTTCATAAGTGCGGGTTTTACATGGAGATAGGTATTATGCTGATGGTTTAATTACACACCTTTTTGCACACCAAAGGAAATGGGTTCTGCAGGTTTTGTAATTAAGGAAAGACTTCGGAGAGAGAATGAACCTAAGTTGAACTGAGCTTTTTGAAAATGTTTATTTTTAAATTAGTAACTCTTTGAAAATGTCTAACCCAGGAAATTATACTTGAGTTTAGAAGTTATTTATATATATACAACATGAGTGTGCACTCTCCTCCCAAACCCACCTGCTCACATGATTTTCCAGTTCTCATATTACAAAGGAATTTTTTTTTATGAATTTAGCACTAAGTTAGCATGAATTCTTTCCTTTGTGTCTAGCACAAGAGACATTTTCCCCAAAGACATCAGTTTTAAATTCGTTAAGAAAGTCACCTGGTATTGGGCCCAAAATGATTCAGGTGGATCTCTAAATTCTTGGTTTTATGGAATGCAAACGATTCAGTTTCTCAAATTAGATTCTATTTTAATGGAACAAAGATTTTCTATCTTCTCCGTGTTATTGAAACTAGAGTAGAATTTCTGTTTATCCCCAAACACATAGCCCTGCTCAGATCCTACCCCCAAATCATCCTTGGAATCCAGGTTCCTACCCTTAATGGCCTTATTCAACATCCCACATTGGGTGGTCAGGAAACATCTTGAGTTTAAAAGTCCAAACCAGTCTCCTGACGTTGCCTCAATCATGTCCCACCTGCAGTCTTTTCAGATTGATAAATGGTCATTTGGTCCTCATAGTTTATCACATCCAAAATCTTTGAGTCTCCATCAGCCTTTTCTATCTCTCATGCCTGATACCATATGCAGCCGTGAATTCTACTGACTCCGTTTTCAAAATATAATGCTTTCTCTACTTTCTTTTCTCTCCTGCTGCCTTTTGGGACTCAGCCACCACAGTCTGCCTTATAACAGGGCCCTCAGTTTCTGAACTGGCTTCTCTACATTTATAACACAGCAGCCAGTGGGATTCTCTACAACTTAAGTCTATTATGCCATCTCACCAAGATGAAGAGGGGGCTTATCGCAGTGAGGCCATGCATGCCTAGGACCATCTGCTTCCCATGGTCTCCCATGGCTCTCTTCCTCATTCTTTCTGTTTCAGCTGAGAATTTGTTTCTTCTTCATAGATTGTTCTCTCTAAGGTGTACTAAGCTTGCTTCCTTTAGATCTTTACTTGAAAGTCATCTTGTCATTGAGGCCTTTGCAGTGGCAATTACCCTTCTGTCCCACTCCCCAGGGCTTTTCATCCCCTTCCCTCCTCTATTTTTCTGCCAGCTACTTGTCATCAAACCTAATTTTACCTAACTCTCTTTGCTAAAAAGTTCAGGAAGAAGTATTTGTGTGTGTGTGTGTGTGTGTGTGTGTGTGTGTGTATGTTTGTGTGCACGCTTTCTTTCCTGTTGAATGCCCAGAGTCTAATGAGGTGTCCCACACACAGTATGCACTCACTGTAACTATATTTTAAAGGAGTCATCTAACTCTAAGGTGTAATTAAATTATAGCCGCTTGAGGATGAGGAACTGTATCTTTCTTTCTTTTTTTTTTTTTTTTTTGTGCCAGAGATTGAACTCAAGGCCTTGTGCTTATGAGGCAATCACTCTAACCACTGAGCTAAGTCCCCAGCCAGGAACTACATCTTTCAATCCATGGTCACAGCATAGTGTTTAGCATGTGTAGGGGAAGTAGATAGCTAGCTGCTATCTTGGCCTATCCAGTAATTCCTTTTTTTTTTTTTTAAAGGAAAGACATTTATACCACTTGATATGATTCATTTTGTGAAATATGAGTCTGGCAAACATATTTCTCAGAGGCATGACCAATTAGAGGATCCCTCCCGCTGTTGGTCATTATAATTGGCTGAGAGAAAGTGGATGACTCAGTTCGGGCCGATCAGAATTCTTCCTTAGACCTTTCTCATGGTGAGAATAGGGGACATTGACTTGGCTTCAGAGGACAAGGCACTACAGCAGTATGGTATGGGCAGCAGTCGGGTGGGAGTTGGAGAGTACCACCACCGTGAAAGTATGTGTTGGCTGAGTGTCACTGTGGAAATTCATGATGGAAAGGTGTGAAGACAATGCAGTGTTTGGAGGTAAGATGGAAAAAGAGAGAGAGAGGTAATATTTAAATAAGGAGAAAGGAGCTACATAAAATAGTGCCACCCTTTTTGAGTCCAAACTCTGTGATCCTCATTGTCTTATGCTTTTCATTAGCACATCTCAGGTCATAGTCTTAATTGACATGCTTAGTTGAGACTGTGAAGAATTTTTTGGAACAAATCACCACTTTGGGGGGAGCTATGTTCAAGCATAATTACCTCTCTCTGTGTGTAGCTGTGATTCTGCATTTGAGCCCTGCATCTCATGAAGCCTGAAGCTAAATTCCCTCTGATGAAGAAATGAGAGCAATGATGTAAAATTCATTCAAGTCACTTCCCAATGACCTGGACCAACTGTTTTATTTTGTCATCTTGGATTACAGTGAGTTTTGTTAGGGCACAGAATACTTATTTGCCCTGTTCTAGCCCTAAAAGTGGTGTCATTCTCAGCTCTGATACCAGTGTGTTTTGGAGTTCTAATTTTATCTGCCAAATGAGAAGAAAACAACACTGAGGACATGCATTTGGCATGTCACGCAATTCCTTCTCTGTCGTCTTGTCGTACACGCTACACAGCCCAGGCTTTCGCTCACATTGGGAGCTGCAGACACTCAGGTCTCCTGTTACATCCTTGACCTTGGAATGCCCTTCTAACTGTAGGGCCTGGAACCGTGATACGCCCTCCGTGAAATGACTTGTATCACAATACTTTCATCAGGACAATCTGATCACAACAGAACAGAAGTCAGTGCAAACCGGTATGCAAGTGAATTTATTTGCTCATATACTTGAAATTCCAGGATACACAGTAAGTCCCAGACTTCCAAAAGAGTTCTGATCCAGGAGAACGTTCATAAATCAGATTTGTTCTTAAGTCTGACAAAATGAGTCTTATACACCTTCGATACGAATATACAATGTAAAGCATAAAAAGAACACAAAAAGAACAAGTGACATCTACCATCTTTTCACCTCAGTCTAATTTTTCAATTATTTTCATTTTTGTTTCCATGGTTATTGGTTTGCACTTCCTAGCAGTCCCCCCACATCACCACTGCTTTTCCTCTTGCTTCCGGACATCCTGGGCTCTGACTGAGCACTGTGCTACTGTACAGTATTGCACTGTATGGTACACACACAGCAGCACAAGTGTGTCAATGTCCGGCAGACACGTAGGCTGCTTCCACAATTTGTTCGCATCTATGAATGTTTGTAATACATTGTCCATTTTCTTATCTGTGAAAGCTCCCAACTCGAATGTTCACAAGTTGGGGACTTACTGTATGTCCAGCTTCAGGCATAGCTAAATCTAGGGCCTCAAATGATGTGCTCAGTATTTGGTATGTATGCATTCCTATTTTTTGTTTCTGGTTTTAGTTTTGATTTCCTCTCCTGGCTTTCTTGGTCTTCATCTCAGCTCACAATGTTGTTCTTGGATTCTCCCTTTATCTTCTCCTCTTCTGCTTGCCTGCTTTTTGTTCATTTAGGTGGACCCCTCCCATATTACAGCGCAAATCGCTGCCAACAACTCCAGGCTTATTTCCAAGCCTTCGACAATCCCTTGGAGAAGAGTCTGTCTCTCAACAGTTTTAATCCAAGTATTGGGATGAGCACTAAGCAGAAGGTTGTAATGTAGATATTGCCAAAGTGTCGTTGAAATGGAAAATAAGGTGTTATGCTTGAAGAATGGAAACAAGTAGAGGTGAAGGAAGGTGTCAAAATCCACTTTGTTGATTCTACTCATCTTTCAGAACTTGCGTCTCTGATTCTTCTTTGCAGGCACATTCCCAGAGCTCTTCTCAGCACATTTCTGGTGTTGCACATTCTTGTTAGACTTGGACCTTCCCCTCCTCTTAGGAGGCTCTTCGCTAGATTGTAAAAGACAAGGACAGGCCCTGGGTTGTTTTTTGTTTGTTTTTTGTTTTTTTTTTTTTTCTCAGTGCCCTGTCCCATTATGGAGACTATGTTTTATGGCCTAATCTTTCCATACAAATACTATCTCATTTAATCATTATAGCAGTTGACTATGAGGAAATTCTTAATTGAAATCCAGTGAGGATTAAGTAACTTGCCCAAAGGCTAGGGAAACTGAGTTCCATTTGTGGGTTCCACTTCCGAGCCCATCTCTTATGCTCTCAGACTTGTTTATTCTCTGCTAGGCGTACTTGCCTTGGTGAATAAGACAGAGGAAGATTCGTCCTCAGAGAACTCACAGTGGCTCTTTCTGTCTTCTGCAGGGACACTAAGTCCCAACTAAGTGTGGTAATCTGGATATAGATGTTCTTATCTATCTCTCAGGAAGACAATTAATGTACCTTATCGGAAAGACTCCAGGAGGGACTGGTTGCCTGCCATTTCAGTGAGGGGCAGAAATGATCTGCCTTGAGGTGGGGTAGGCTACAGAGGCACCGTGCCACCCACACAGCTACTCGGTCCGCAGAGCCCACGATTCAGGCTAATCCCGTGGTAGGCGCGCGTCTCTGCTACTGTGCTCATCGCGAGGATAACTGGCTGAGTAGGCCTGGCGCGTCCATGTGCTTTCTCCATGTTATCTGATAACTGATATTAAAACAGATGATGACTTGTTTTAAAGCTATATTATCACGAGCGGATATTTGGTACCTATGTAGGAAACTCTTCATTTTGTTTAGAGGTTCCTTGCAGGTAGCTGGCACGATCAGTGCTCACAGAAGGGGCTCTAGAATCAGCTATGGAGGCAAATACCAAGTCCCCAAACCCTTTTCCATGAGGCCCTCAGTGTGTCCCGTTGAGAGCTCCAGCATGCTCATCTGTAAAATGCTGGTGCCCGCTCCTGCCTTGTAGGTTCATTGTAAAAATTCTAGAGAAGATGTTTGCTTGGGCTGACCCTGGAGTACAGTGAGCACACTCCCTTCTGAGTGCAGGTTCAAACTGATCTCTACCCTTCTTGGCTGTGTGATACTTGTTCACTCACTCGAGAAATGTAAGTGGTGATTCCTGGTCCTCATTCTGGGAAGACAGCAATGAACCACACAGGCAAGATCTCTGCCTGTGCTTAGAAGGAGATACGTAGTAGGCAAAGACCAAATGTGCATATAATGTCATGAAGCGAGGAGCCCAGTGGAAACAGTAAAGGGGGCAAGGGAGATACGGAGTTGGCAGGGTGGAGTTGGCAACTAGGGTGCCATTTATATTGCACGGTCAGGAAAGGCTTCTTGGCTGTGATACCTGAGTGGGAACCTGAAGGGAGGGAGAGTGTGAGCCACACATAGAGCCAGGAAAAGAGTCTTGCTGGCAGATGGAGGAGAAACTTCCGGGCCTCGAGGCAGAGAATGGTCAGCCCTGCAAGAGCAAGGAGGCCAGTGTGGCAGGGCAATAGATCAGAGTGGAGTGGGACAAGTATCCCGAACTTGCTTGTCTCCTGAGGAATTACTGAGCTAAACTACACAAAGAACTTGGCATTGTTCACAATTATTAGAATTATTATTTTGCCAGATAATTGGTAACTGAAGTGAGAACTTTATTCAGTGTCTTTCTATAACTTCTCTTGTTGATTTCTGCTCTGAAGTCCCATGCCACTCATACCCCCACCCCTAAAAGAGCTCTATTTCTTCAGCTTAGAACTTCCCCTTCCTCTTCCCTGCTGGCATAAGCTTGGACATCCTTTCGGTCTCAACTAGACACTGCATTTTCTAGGAGGCCTCCCTGAGTGTCCTCACTGGAGTCAGGTGGCCTTGCTGAGCTCTGCTCTCAACAGCACTGAGTGCACTACAACACACCTCATGTTAAGAATCCCCTTCCCTCTGATCCACGCACCATGAAGTCAAGGGCTGCGTCCGTCTTGTTCCAAGCTGGATCTCCAGGGTTGGGTTTGAGCAGGTCATTGTGTGCATTGAATGCACAAGTGCATCTGTGGATGGGTGGATGGCCAAATGGATAGATGGAAAGAAGCTTGTGTGTTACTGAAATTCACTTCTGACAGTACGTCACAGGCAAGGTTTGGTAAAACCTTACACTACTTACATACTATTTATCAAGAATATTCCCCAAGGGGGAATATTCAAATTCTAGAACTTTAAAATAGAAAGGAACCCTTTTCATCATTTAGTGAAATATCTCCCATTAACAAAAAAAGGAAGCTGTAGACCAAAGAGATGAAGTAACTTGCCACAGTCATCCTGTTCTTTCTGTTCAGAATTGGAAATGGTAACCTGGTCTTCAGATTACCTGGGGTCTTATTTCAAAGATCATGCCTGATGTGGTCTACTTTAAGGATCCCAGGATCCAAACACTGAAACATTCTCATGGATCAGTGTGGGTAAATCAGACTCTGGGCAGAAAAGCTACAACGCTGTGTTTTTGGAGTTGGCCATTTTTAGATTTCATGCATTTTGTGGAAAGCAAATCACCTTCTTGGAGAGCTTCTAAATCCTCAGGCATCTGAATACGTTTAAAATAATTTTATTTTCTGGATCAAACACATAATGCTCAACCTGTTTGGTAGATTTTTTTTTTCTAAGCAGGGAGTCCTAAGGAAGTAAGTTTGAATCAAAAATAAATTATTAGTAAACAGTTGAAAATGAGAAACAAATTATTCCCAGAACACTTAGCTCCTTCCTTCAAATACATGCTTGAAAATTGCTAACACTCTATTCCATAAGAATGCTTGAATCGCTCCCTAAATCATAACATGGGTAAACTTACTGAAATATTTTTACAATTTTATTAGAGGTTTTAATTCACTGCTTTATCTATCTCTGTTAGACTGCAAAATAGCTTTAAATATTCAAGTGGTAATTAATGAATCTTTTATGTTGCAAATCAAACATTTTCATCTGTGTGCTGATGGAGTAGCAGTGAGGAAGGATTTAAAGAATAATTGTTTCTCCCTATTCCACATCGTTGACCAGCGTTTTATCTTACGTTCTGGGAGTGGGTCTGTGTTCCTTGCCCAGTGGGCTAAGGCTCAGCGTGGGTGATGTTTGCTGTCCTTCTGGAGGTCAGGATTTCTTGACATGTTTCTTGCCAGAAACATTCCCGACTAGATGGAAAGTCTTTGAATGTGGAATTTTTGCTTGAGTGCAAAATAATAAAAAGCATGTGTATGTTAAGAAGGGATCAGCCTAATGGCAAATGAGCATTGGCTTACATTAATATTCTATTACAGTAAAAACTTCTACTTAATAATTTTCTGCAGGCTTTTTCCCTCCAGAATTTCACGTATTTTTCTAAGTGGCATGCCAACCTAAAGAAAGTATATATGATACGTTTGATTTATGTTAAGTCAATAGTGTGTGCAAGCCATTTAAAATTGCGTTTTAAGTGTAGAAATACAAACTCAAGGAAACATGTATAGAATCATATATTGAGAAGGACAGAACGTGTTAGTTTTTCAGGGGCTGCAGTGCCTCACAAATATTATTCCATTTAGAAGATATTTTACAAATGCGGTGGTGTTGTCAAATGGCAAAAAAATGCAAGTCCAAAATCCTGCAATTTAGATTAGGACCCCGAAGTAAGCTGGTGCTGAAGACTTCATGGAACAAAGTAGTTTTTCCTTCCTTTGTCATTACTGAGAAAGGAGCTGGTGAGTGCTGCTCCTGAGAGACGTTCACAAAGGGCCTGACGGATTCTTGATTGGAAGCCGTATCAGCCACCCATGTTGTTCTGTGGCACTAATTAATACTGGTCTCGGTGACATTTATGTATCAGAGCAATAAGCTAAACAGGAAACAATTTATGTCACCTAAAGCTTTTTAACAAATCGATGCAACTATTTGTAATTGCTTGTTTCACAAGATTAAAAGTGCTCAGGCCTGATCTTCGTCCACGGATTTGTGGTCAACCTGACCTGTGCTTCCGTTGTTTAAAAAAAAAAAAAAAAAAAGGAAGAGTCAGTGATCAGCACGAACTTCCATCAAGTAATCCATATTGCTAATATTTCTGGAATTTTAATGTAGTTACAATTTATAGCTGATCAAATGTGGTTACCTAAATTGCTGTTGCTAGTAGACAGTTTAACTGTCTTTATTAATTACAGTATAATTTAATGTTTGAGTACCGGCACTTGTATTGGTCATTTTTACAGCTTGAGCAGTTATCTGCCTTATGACGAACCATTTTAGCATTTTCAATGGAAATTTGCTAATATGATGAGTGATAAAAATGTCACATGCTGGTAAATAATGATTATTGCTTTGGCTGAAATTAATTCTTGAAAGGCCGGTTACCTTCAAATTAACATTATAACTTGAAGCTTGTCTGTTTCCTCCCTATATTTTTGGTGTAAGTGCCCCCCACCAAAAAGAGACTATTGATAACTTCAAATGGGTAAATGGATATGTATGTATGTGTGTGTGTAATTATCATCTTAATACCGATATATATGTGACTTTAAATCAGAGTGGAAATAAGATGACATCAGGTTTTTTAAAAAAAATACTCTTTAAAAATAAATATAAGTATGTAATATTAGAGTGATGTTTTTACAATCTAAATGTTGTTCCACAGTTAAGCCAGTTTCTGTAATTTTCCCCCAATGTGAATTGTCTTAAGCCTTTCATCAGTCAGTGCCTTAAATGAAGGCTTGAGGCCCAACTTTATTAGAATGCTTTTGACTCAACTACAATGCATATAAAAGATAAATTGTAATTACTACTCTATACATAAATATGTAATATCATCAGTATAGAATCTAGTAAGAAAGGCTTATTCTTTATCTTTTGGGGGAGGGTGAGGGAAGGTTGTTACATCATGAAGCTGCCTGTCTTGGTGTCAAATTAGTCTTAAGAGTTTATGCTCTTTACAGAAAAGGCCCTCATTTAAAAGCAGCAGCGTTATTTTGGGTTTGCTGCCTTGTATTCCTGAAGGACAAACCTGAAATAAATAATGTAAGCATGTTCCTGTTTTGGGACAATTCTTTAAATACAATTAAAAATATTCTGTGCATCAGCCAGATATTCACATACACAAACTCTCCAGTTTATTAAGGGAAATGCGTGTACATATCTACTTTAACAAGCTGTATATGCTGTAACCAGTATGTATGCTAACGCCTCACAATTAAGGAAATTTCAATTAACCCTGATGTGTTTTTTTGGTGGCCAGGTGAGAATTAAATGATTAAATGTTTTTCTAATTATTAGACAGGGTTTCTAACTGCAGCCAATTCAAAGAGGATCCTCCTTTGCAACTTACAAGCAAAAGCTACTTGTACAAAGGAAGTACAAAACTTTCCTAATAGGAGTTTCCTCAAAACAATGCTGGAAAAGAAAGGTTTACATTGCTCCTCAGCATCAGTGAGTATTTCACTGAATAGAGACTTCAAGGTTAATTTTTAAACCATCTCCTGGCTCGCATTATGTGCTTGGAATTCCATACGTGAAACAGTTTTTACGTTAACATGGTTTTGGCTGCTTAAAGCACTGCTTTGAGGATACTGGCAATTTTATTTGTGCTGAAAGATGATGCTCTAATTCATTAATCCTTAGAATACATATGACAGAATAATACTAAAGAGAAATAGCAATGTTTTTCTGAAGGTATGACATTTAAAAATATCCTAAACCAAGATGGTTTTCCTGGGAGACTGAGGTACGAGTTCTGCTGTTTTCACCAGTGAATGTAGTTATCTAGCATACTTTTGATAGAATATTTTTATAAAATCATTTGTTCTAATCTAAGCATTTATCATTATATGCAAAAAGATTTCTTGATGAGAATATTATAGACGGTGCATGTTTTTGACATTAGCATTTTATTTGGATGACTAATCTTGCAGATGTGAAATTTTAATGAATTATTCATGAAATTGCTTTCCTCTGAAATTTTAGTTTGCTCTTAATGCCAGTTATTAAACATTTTGTTTTTCTTTATAAAATTTGATGAAGAGAAATAAGAGTGTGCTGCTTCCTCAAGTGAACAGAGAGCCCGTCTTTCCCTCTTCCCTTCCCAATTCTCTAAGTGGATACCTTCACTTGGAAATCTTATCCTGAAGACAAAAGCTTTAGCCTTCCCCGATGAGGAAAGCTTTCACTTACGACTGATTTTAATTCTGTGTTGGAAGCAGCTGGTGATAAAGCTAAGGCATATGCCTGACATACAGCATCAGCAGGTCAGAAGGGGGAAAAAACTTAGGCTGTGGCGACTTTGACTACCAGTGTGAACAACCAGCATTTTTATTGCATTTGAGAATGCTATAATGTCAGTAATTAGTACTGACTACACCACATTTTTTTTATTGTCTGTATCCACAGACATGGAATGATGGAATTACAGTTGATGTCAAGGAATGAGTTTCTTTTATGCCTTATCAAAACAAAACAAAACAAAACAAAACAGTTCTTGTTACTGGCAGCACATATACACGAAGCACCATGCTGACGGTCCAGACTTCGCCATCTCCATCAAGGCTTAGGGGGAACAGAGATTGCACGGGCTATGCTGGGCCCACAAAATGCCTTTAGAATTGTCAATCTCATTCTCAGGATACAAGTGCAAGAGTGGGTTGCAAAACATCCAAAATATCAGAAAGGTTTGCCATTAACCAAAAGGTATCCGAAAGATTTAAAATCTTTTATAAGCAGAGTCAGTTGTGTGCACTTGGAAACAGAGCTTGGCTAGACTGTGGAAAGGAAAGATATTGTAATTTTGAATATTTGGTGATTAAAAAACTAATGATTCACACCATATTTTAGATTAGAATCCAAGGATTTCTTTATCAGGTCTGATGGGATGCAGGATGCTAGGAATATAATGTCAGAGCTGTCTGAGGAGGCAGGACTGGCGGTCACTCGTCAAGTAAATAAGCCTTGATAGTTCATTTCATTGCTGTCCAATATGGCAGCCTAACTTGTCTTCTGTGGATAGACTCTAGGGACAAGTAGGGTGGATCCTCATTCCTGACAGTGCATTTGTCTCATACATGGGACTCGCTCCCTAATGTACGCTTTTCTCTGAGGGGGAAAAAAGGTAACATTGTCTTTACATCTTGGCACCTTGTAAAGTTTTTTTCTTTATACAAAAGTTCAATATTTTCAACACTCCCATTATTAACCACTACTTCACTGATAAACTTTGAAAATGTGATCCTGGAATTTCATCATGCAAAATATTTACTGCAGCAGGAGAAAACATTTTTAAACAACATTTTTTTCTCTTTTCAGATGTATGAACTTGTTTAAAGGTAGCCAGGAAGGTAGTGGTAGGATAAAACACAAGGGATAGGAATGTATAAAAAAACAGATTAAAACACATACACACTCACATTCACACGCACACTCACACAAATCTGTACAAAATGTTCCAATCAATGAGAACAAAAAACAAAACAAAAAAAAAATCTGTCAACTATGTTACAATTTAAAAGCAAAAAAAAAAAAAAAAAGGGAGTTTCTCCCTCCACATGTCAGGAAATGTCATCCAATATTTTTAAAGCAAGGATAACTAAATAAAATACATGTGCAGCATATTCTGCAATTCCATTACATACAGTAGTTTTTTTTCCAAAGATATTTTTTAGTATTGTTAATATAAAGCAGTTGCACAAAAAGCAAAGGTGTTTTGACAAACAGGTGTATGCATTTATTCCTTTTTAGGAACAATATCTAAAAAAAGAACCGCCCTCCGCCCTCCCCCAAAAAAGACAAAGATCCACACAGACACATTGGGATATATGTACAACATAATAAACCCCATCCTAACGAAGCGGCTGGATGCCCCCAAGGGATACAGAATCAGAACTGTAAAAATCATAGTGAAGTTTGCTTGCTGTAAAGCCTGAGAAATTTTTCAGTTGGTTCTTCTGCAGGGCTGTGATACCTGCAAAGATGTGTTAAATCTAATTTTCTTTTTTTCTTTTTTTTTCTTTTTTGCTACAGTCTTTAGACTAAGCATGCAAGACATACGACTAAGTGCAACTGAGTGAAATGTATTTTTTTTTAATTTTAATCATTCCCTAAAGGTTGAACTGAGGTATGCGTACTAACAGTTTCTCATGCTGTTATCTTTACTCATGTCTAGCTACACATGCTGAGAATGAACTAATCTACCAGATTTTTATCCTCTTTTGAATACCAAACTAACCAGCAACCACTCAGTTTAGAAGCACAGGGCCCCCTTCCCATGACCCTGTCTGGCTACTGCCTGCACATCGGGAAGCTGCCTGGAAAAGTTAAAAAAAAATTTGCGAGTGACCACAGACTGCCCTTGATACAGAAAGCAGAGTGAAGCTTCAAAAGCAACTGCAAAAGACGTTTTTGTACCAAGCTTATGAGTGAACGGGAGTGTTACTTCTTTTTTAAAAAAATTTAAAATGCTGACCAAAGCCTAATCTGAAAACAAAACAAATAAAAGGGGGGGGAAGGAAGGGAAAAAACCCCCAACTGGAGGATATATACTAAGATAAGCCAAAATTAATGCAGTGATCATAGCACAGTCCTTAAACAAAAGTGGCATACAAATATTCTAAAGTTTTTCTTTAAATTTTAATTCTAGAAATACTATTTATGTGGTCTAGTTTGATCACAAAAGCTTTTCTGTTCTTTCCAAATTTCATCTTTACTGTCTCCTCTATTATATACCTAATTTTCAGTGGCATACATTCTTTTTCTTTGATAATGGGACTCCATTCCTTCTGTGCAACTGTAATACTGTGTTCTATTTTTATCTTCAGTAGCCCCACAATTTCTCTTTATAAGACTGAGTTTTGGTCTCTGAAGAGGTACTGAAAAAAGCAGAAACTACTAGAAAAAAGTAACAACTTTGGTTCCATTACCTACTTGTCTTGTGGATTTACTCTCGGATGAAGGAGCAGTGCTCTTTCTCAGGTTAGCAATAGCCTACAGCTTATCGTTTGCCTCTAAATTCTTTCGCCTCCTTTGATCAACAATAAGAGGATATTTGGCTTCATCAGATAAAGCATAAAACAGAGAACATAATTTACCTTTGTGTAATATCTTTGGTAATTTTAGAAATAAAAGGTACAAAGAATATAAATTAAGCTCCAAAAGGCTCTCAAACTAAAAACAAAAGCTACAATCCTAGATAAATAAATGTCAGGGTAGTAGGTGCAAAGTGGAAGCGTGGACGGGTGGGAAGGACTGAGGTTGTACTGACCCAGAACTGCCAAGTTCTGCAGGCCCCATATGGTTCCCCAGAAGCCCAGAGCCGACAGGAGCCTGTCTACCTGATGTCCTCCGTTACTTTCTTATACCAGGGTGGTATGAAAATATTGCATAACAAACTGAACTGCAGTACCGAATTCGCACATTTGAAACAAACACTTTAGCATTGCTGAACTCAGTCCTCATTAACTCCCATAACAAGTTCAATCTGAAGTCTAATTTGCATTCGAACAGATTAATGCCACCAAGCAGGTCTGAACTGATATATAAACTCAGTGCCGTCACCATGTTCAGTCAAGTGGCTTGGGGAAGCTGGCTTTTGGTTATTTTGCAAACAAAGCAACCCTTGCTGCTTGTCCTCGCTGTGTTGTAACACAGTCTGTGGCCCTCCCCGCTGGGTTATTACGGGAGTGCCTTCCTAACATCAGTCTGACTGTTTGGGGTTTCACAGTCCTCCGCCCTGGTGCTGCCTGTTTCCTTGCGCTGGGAGAATGCTGCTGCATTTCTTCGGAATGATGATGATTACTACCAAAAAAAAAAAAAAAAAAAAGTCTGAACCAATTCCCTTGCCACCCCCAATACTGCTCTGTGGAATGAGTCTGTATTGTTCCTAGTGTGTGTCTCTATTTTTTTTTTTTCTGTCATTCATTCTCTTTCTGGCAGGACGTCACGCTTGTGTGAGAGGACCTTCATGTGTAGAGAGAGTGCAGCATTTGGGACCTTTTAGAAAAAGACCAAAACGGAATGTTTTCTGACTTTAGAGAAACACGGT
>PVJO010004118.1:85617-114024 GCA_004026905.1 Hystrix cristata
AAAAAAAAAAAAAAAAAAAAAAAAAAAAAAAAAAAAAAAAAAAAAACCAAAACAAAAAAAAGAGAGTAAAGGCAGTGATAATCAACATGCAGTACTGTGCAAATAGGTCGTCCATTGGAATCCTTAAATCCTGGGCAAAGGCTTGGTCTGCAGCTAGGTGCACAAGCTCAGTCGGGTGTCCTCAGAGTCCGGCGTTGGCAGGACTACAGTTCAAAGTCTGCTGCTAAAAGTGAATCAGTTTAGCAAATTTACAACACTGATGTTGACTGTTAAGAGAGGAAAATCCCAAGTACCAAACAAGTCCATCCAATGCACAGAGTACAAATTCCTTTTTTCAACAAAAAGTAGAAAAATCAAAAATACTCCCAAATGGGATTCTTGATGGCACTAAGAGTTAACACATTTCAGAGTTGTCAAAATGTAGTGAAAATCCTCCAGACTGTACAACAAATGGAGAACAATTTCACTGCTGACTTTTTGACGTGTTTTGTATTACGTTTTTTCCCAATCTTCATTCTTGGGGTCGGCCCGCCCAGATGTTCACTCTATGTCCTCATTTACTGCTTCGTCTTCATAATCTCTGTCATGGTCAAAATCTGGACTGTGGTTGGCTGTTGTCACTAAGGACAGAGGCCCTTCGGCTTCCTCTGGATCGAGGGGCTCTTCTTTGACATGTACAGGATGCCTGGAGAAACAAACAGAGGTTCAGTGGGGGCATTTCCAAGGACCATGCAAACCTGGTGTTTGAGGCAACCTAAAAGTCACGTGGTACAGCTGCACTGTCCAATATGAGAGCCCCTGGCCACATGTGCCTTCTTTTCTCAGTTGCACGAGCCACATTTCATGTGCTCAAGGGCCATACGTGGCCAGTGGCTCCACACTGGAGAGCCCAGAGACAGCATACTTCCTTTGGACAGGGCTAGAGGGCATGATCTCTGGAAGCAGGTGCCTCAGTAGCATTTCTCCTGTTTACTGTGGGCCCCGATCATCTGAGGAGCTTGTTAAAAATGCAGTGTGGGAAACAGCAGGCTGTGGGGTAGGCCTGAGACGCTGCATTTCTCATGAGCAGGCTGCTGCTGGTCCACGGACCACACACTTTGAACACCAGATAACAGGCCCCTCCGTGGCATCCTAGGTAGATGAATACCAATCTTCAAATAATTACGTGAAATGAGAATGTGTAATAGAACGGTGGTTTGTGGGGACCACTGAGCACAGAGGCTGGGCTAATCGTGGCTTGCTGTGTGTTCTGCTTTGCTAGTTAACATGCAGAACCTGTGAAAGAACTCTCCAGAGGACGACCCCAAGCGAGGTTCTATCATTAATCAACTTCAAGCAAACACAGCAAAGAGACACCATGATACATGCTTGAAACTCCAAATTAATGCATATTTTTACAAACTGTCAATAAGGCAAGAAAAGCCCTGCCAGGAAACACAAACGGAGAGGAAAAGGCTCACTCAACACAACAATATGATAAGAAAGCAGAGCCCCAATCAGAATAATAACGCTGTCAGCTGTAAACAAGGCAAACCATGAGGCCCGGCTGGTAAGCAGCCACGGGACGCGTGCGGCTGCGATGAGATCTGCCAACTTTCTCATTATGGACCAGCGCTTGGTTCACCCGAAGGGGACAGGGGATCACACAAAACCACTCTGTGATAACAATTGAGAAATGTTGTTCGTAAATCATATTTACAACTGATCCTTTGCAAATACAAATTACTTTTTGTTGCAGGGCTTTTGATATGTAAAAGAACCATTCAAGTTAAAATGCTCCCATCTCTGGGACAGGCTGCAGAAGAGAGGGTTTTTTAATTGACATTACCAAGTATTAGTAATAAGAGGTGGTCCTGGGGATGGTTGGCTCCCTAAATAATTGATGCTGTATGCAAACCCCAAAGGCCCCTTGAACCATTTAAAAACAAACAGGAGTGCTTGGGACTGCCCTTGAAGATGTGAACCTTCAGCATCAATTGACTCTAAAATTAACACAGTATTTTTAATAGTCTTCTCTACCAGTGTTTCTGTAGTTAAGAACCAGGCCTGCTACATGATCTGCAAAGTGAAAATGCAGCGTCCCTGGCTCAAAACATTAAAATAAGTGCCATGTTCTCCCACACACAGGGTGCTGTGCAACTGCTCATGCCACACACCTGTATGGTCGGGCCTGGTAGAGTCCCGGACAGTCTTCTGTGATCAATTAGGTGTACAGGTTATCATTTATTTAAAAAAAAAAAATCACTCAAAGTGCTAATTCAGGTTTGTGCTTACTTTGGCCGATCTTCCTACTGGAAGTTTCATTTTTATGTGTTATGGACACGACAGGTATACTTATTATTTTGTTAGCTTTTTAGTTATAACTTTTATGGCCATGTGAGCATCCACTGTGTTGATCTTTTGTTCCCCCTTGTTTCACTGTTTGTGTAGTACACTAACTGTTTTTACCCATTAATCTTTCTACTTCTACTGATTTACTTCTTTAAATAAATTTCTAAGGAATTGTTGGAGGAGCAAAGGCCAAAACATCTTTATGATTCTTCTGATTTACTGTGATATTAATTTCCAAAGGGGCTGTATCAACTGAAAATCTCATCAATACTCAGCATTATATGTATTTTTTTAATTTGTTGCTTAGCACGTCTGTATTATACGCAGGTTACTTTAAACCATGTTTCCTGGATTACTGACAACGTGGACTACTTTAAGTTTCACTGTCATAGTTTCACTGTAGAGAATTGTTACTTCACAAATTACTTCTCTAAACTCCACTGACCACGTGGTTTTAGATAGGAATCTTTGTTTTATTTATGTAGTGAGGCTCAAATGTTATTTTCCAGGTTAATATTTTCCTGTTATTTTTTATGCCATCAGACTTACAATCTTTTTAGGTTTATAAACCAGAATCTGATGATATGATGATATAATATAAAGCCCTGGGTTGGGGGTGAGGATGGGAATTCTTACAACAAAATAGAACAGTCTTAATGAAATTCTTGCTGTATAATTTTAGACATTATGGGGTTGGGGATTTAGCTCAAGTGGTAGAGTGCTTACCTAGCAAGTGCAAGGCCCTGAGTTCGATCCCCAGCAGGCACTCCCTACCCCCCCCAAATTTTTGTTAAGCTGGGCACAACAACATACACGTAAAGTCTCCACAAAACAGAGCTCACAAAAGAGAGTTCACAACATCAGAGAATATTTTATTTTCCCCAAAATCCATTGATTATTTACATACCCAAAGACAGGTAATTACCTCGTCAGGCTGGCTAGCTGTAGCTGAGTGCTTGACACGGGATGGGTCTCTGACAAATGTTAATAACTAGACACACTGTGTGACGACAACCTAGCAATCCAAACGGATTAGATGGCAAGGCTTTTAAGACTCCAGAATCATGAACTCCAGTCTCAGGGCATTTCTTGAAATTAAGCAGATACCCCCGGGTGTAGGAAATGTAGAGGTATACAGTAAATGTAGAGGTATACAGTGCCTCAGGAAACTAAACATGGATTCTCATGTAAAATGCAAACTATTTAAGACACAGTGCTTCCCATACATCCAGTGTGTCTTCTAAAAAAACTGGGGCTTATGATCTAAATTTTACCCCCTGGAGGCCTTCAGATGCCCTTCCCCACTGTCCTTTCTCTCCAACACCTACTTCCAAGAGGGCTACCAGTGAATAACTCTGCAAAACCACATATTCCCCCTTCCCCTTACATCTCAGTAATTCCTTTGTTTAGCCTCTCCGGGAACACGAGCGTTTTTAAATAAAGCTGACTGGTGTTTAAAGGCGTTGTGTTCTAGGGGTATACGCACAGCATGGAGTATTAGCTCCTGTCAGGATAAAAGTGTAATGCCCCAAAGCCATAATTATGTGACTACTTTCTAGTGTTGGAAAAGAGAAACAAACTGTAGTGGTATGTGAGTGTCAAAGAAAGGGTAGGAATGGAGAGTTCTGTTTCAAAAATGGGTATTAGCGGGGCTGCCATCTTAACAAGGTTCTTAAGCCTTGCCATAAAGTTTATGGCTTGATTTATTCCAATAGACTGGAACAGCTGAAAAACAATTTGCATCATAGCAGGGTAATACATATGGGACAAGAAAGAAAACTATGTCATTACAGAATTCACTAATGGCAGTATAGGGTCAAAAAGAGTAACTGTGTAGGACACTGATAGCAAGCACAGGGAATCTGCTGTCCACACAGAATTACATTTAGCAGATGGTGTGAGCCTGAGATTTGAGCAACACATTTTGACATCTTTGTATAGGGTTCCTTCCTTTCCTTTCTAAAAAAATCAGTTGAAAACTGTTTCATTTAAAATTATGATGACTGCTATAAAACAGCAGTTTTGGGTAATACTGGGGATTAATTCAAAGTTGTTAAACAAATTAACTCATAATTAACTTTATTGTATCCAGTTAAATTAGCACCAATATAAACTGTTGCCTGTGAAGCTTCTACTCCAATATCTGTTTTCTTTCTAGTGATCCTTTGTACTAACAGGAGAAATAGTATCTCTTCCATTCAGTAACTTCAGACATTTATTTATTCTAATGAATATTTCTCCAAGTACCTCATATGCCAGTTCGTATTTTCTCTGCACTTCCTCAGTATGTAAGTAAATACTCCTGCCATGAGCATGATTTAAAGATGAATATGAGTGTGAACATAACAATAAAGTCAGAAACACCAGGTTGCTTTAGAAAGGATGAAATATGGCAGCGTTACTGTGAAAGACAAACACTTAAAATGTTGTGAATTAAATGCTGAAAGACATGTTCATATAAATTAAAAATTATTATTTCCATCTTAAAGATCCCTTTCCAAGCACTCTGGGCATGAAATGCAAATGCTAGAAAATCAAATTTCAGATTCCCCCATACCCTCCAATTATGCTGGCAGATAACGTTTTTTTCTTTGTCATTAGATGCCAATTCATTCTGTTCCTAATTGCTACAGGTCATATTTTCCATTCCTATCACTCAAATTATCTTAAAATAAGACGTTGGTCAGTAATTCAGAAAGAACGTGTAGACAGTGGCCTATTCCTGGAGTTGACAGTACTGCAAAACACTGAATTGGCTTAGTCACTGAAAGTGAGCCACGGTTTTGCAGAAATTCACTAAGAGGGAGAGACTGTCATTCCACAGCATCCCCCACAAATCCAATCATTTGGAATAATATAGTTTCTTTTCCCTGTTTTAGAAATGTTCGTGGGTGAGATGTGTTATAATAATGGTACCAAGTCTCTCCCATGACCCCCTACAAGGGTGTCCCAGTCTGGTGGCCTTCGCCCTTCCTGTGGTTTGCTGGGTCCTGGTGGCCTTCACATGCAGCATGGGCCACCATCGCCCATCACTTCATGCAGTCGTATGTGCACTCATTACACTGCCGTCTGCTGCTATAATGCTCCTATTAATTTTCCTTTTGATATTTTAAGAGCAATCTATAAATCATGCTGCCTTTCATTTGTGCCACCATTAATGCTTGGTAATAATGCTGCAGCATCGTGTTTGAGCTGTTAAACTTAGCAAACAACCAAGTAAACAAGCATCTTTTTCTTTCTGCCAGGTTTAGCATGCCTGAATGCTGAATCAACTGCAAGCTTTTCCAGGTATGTGTACTAAATTTTGGAAAGAACCATAGTGAGGTTTACATAATGGCCTGAGATACAAAGCAGAGAAAATAAAACAGACGCGTTTTGCATGTGATTGCTGTGTGCACTTGTAGGTTAGATGAAGCTGATTACTTTTATGGGAAGATTAATAAATAATCCTCTTACTAACATTTCTAGAAGCTCAAACTTCTCCCTGGATGCCAGGAAATCAAGACCTATCGGAGAGGTATATATAGAGGCCGGAGAAGGGTTTGTGTGCGTACATAACGGGAAGCGTGAGGTCTGAGGCAGAGACTTTTTGGGTGGACAATACTCACACAGCTTGCATAGGGGATCTGCCCGGACTGCTGTCGCTCTCATTGCTGTTCGTGTGCTCCATGGCCCCGTTCAGCTCCTCCCGTATGGCGCTGGCTAAGTTGCCCAGAGTGGGATTTCCCATGGAAGCGGTAGTGTATAGAGGTATACTGTTCTCAGCCATTGAAGCCTGCCATCGACCAGGAGAAAACTTATGAAGACAGAGGGTATGCAAGACTCAATAATCTTCAGTTTAAACTCATTGTAGCATGGTTGGCAAACACACATTTCCAAGAGGTATGGAAGGATACTGCTTTCAAGGTGACTCGTGCACAAGTCTCAAGCATCGCTTTGGTTTTGAAAAGCTAACTAGAGGAAGCAAAGTGCCCTGTAGGAGTAAGTACTCTATTTGGTCATGCGTGGAACAGTCACATGGCTTAGACAGCGGTATCTAGTATGAGATTTATATCTGATTCTTTTTTTCAAGAGGAACTGAATATTTCTAGATCACAGTGAAATGTAATGGAATTTTCATTTCTTTATCCATTTTGATGACTCCACTATTGGATATCTGAGATTTGATCAGATTATTCCAGCCATACTGCTCAAATTTATGAGAACTTCCATAAACATTTACCTCTTAGATTCTATAGAAAAGGAAGAGATTATAGAATTGGAATCAATTTTTATCCCCCCCATCATTTCCGTTTGAATGATTTTTTAATCCGTTTAGTGAAGTTTGAGATAACTCGTTGTGAGTAACACTGTGTAATCTTTCAGACTCAGAGCAAGTCACCTGGGATTTTAGGACTAAAGAAAAATCTCTGGCAAAAAGGAAGTGCTAAATCTTATTTCTTGGTGCCTAAGCACATCCATATTAAAGGTAACAAAATCACTCCAAATGAATGTCAGCAAAAAGTGTGGAAATGGGGGAAAAAAAAACCCCACCTGTACTCTACGTTAGGATACTGTTCACTTCCTATCCCACTACCTTTGAATAAAACGGCCACCCGGCCTACAAAGGAGACAGCAGTCAAATATACCACTGGACTAAAACGTCCCTATTTGTTGCATTTGTAAGTGATCACGACACAGTGACTTTTCATTTTATTGAAGAGGACAGACTTTGAAAAACTGGCAGCTGTAATTAGACCAAGATTTATCAAAACTGTCCTCTTGCAGACTACACTATGCCTGGTTTTCCATCCTAATAAGAAAAAAGTACAATCACAAGACAATCTGGCATGGTGACTTCAATTGGCCCGTCATGCAACAAGTCCAAACTAGTCTAGAAATTCTGGCAATAAAGAGAAGGTATGAGCCAAATGTGAAGAAAAAAAAGGAGCAAAGCTGGGCGGCAGGGTGTCTGTCTATTATGACGACTGCAGCCTCACTCACTCTACAAACTCCAAAGCCAGAAATGCTTTCTAGAGACAAGCCTCACGTTAGGCCAGTACTTGCTCACCTAACCCAGTGTCAGCTAACAGATTATTTCAAAGCTCTGCAAGCCGTGGCTTTCCCTTTCCTCCAGTTTTGAATGTATCTAACTGCCTTCTTTTAAAACATAGGGAAAATGTCCTGTTTTTATTTTCCAACATGGTGAACTCGTTTCAATGAACATTCTCTACTTTCCTATAGTGTATCAAATAATTTGCATTAAGTACTTTTTCCAATAGATCTCTTGCAAATGAAATAAAGCAGTTTTACACTTTTGGGCAAAGCAGTTGACACAGTAATAATTATTATTGCAAACTGCAACTGGACAACCAACCACCTTTACTATGTTGGAGGCAACAAAGTGGTCACACCTCTCCCTGCCACGGAAACTCTGCTGGAATCATCAGCTGAGCTTTTTTTCCCTGGAAATACCACTGATCAACTCTACAGGATCCATTCACTGTTAACACCATCAGAACGGGGCAGAAGTGGGGCTCTAGCTAGTTTACTATTTCAGCAGATTCCCAAGTCAAAAACTGAGAAGTGAGGACAAAACTGAAATGATTGTAATGACCTGTTCATTGGGATGAGTTGGTTGCTCTGTAGACAGGATAACCTTCTTGGGATAAGTATTTATTCTTCTTCGCTCTCAAAGTGCTTTGACTGAGACTGGATCTTAGAACATGTAACCCGGCTGCCCTAGTGAAGAAAGTCATCCCAAGGCAGACCCTTATGCCTGATACCTGACTCTTAGACAAGATGTTAAGTGAAGAAAACAAGAAACAACAAAGGGGCTGCAAAGAAATCCTGGTGCCTCATTTACCACAGCACCTCCTGAATAGTCTTTGTTGAGTGAATAAGCAGAGCAACCCACTCCAGGTTAGAAAAATGTTCACCAACTGCTTGTGCCTAACAGTGTTTCTCCCCTTAGGAGCAGGCATGTCACACTTCTTATAATGGACTTAATTATACAAATGATCCTTCGCACAGTATGTGGCTTCATATCAAACTGGCACCTCTGCCAAAGAAACGAAGGTGCTTAAGTAATGGTGCAGAAGTCCGTAAGTACCACTGCTTCTGAAACATTAACTGCTCTGAGATCCTCGGGGGAAAGGCAGTCTATAAATACGAAGCTTTACGGTTACCCTTAGTTACTTCACTTTTTCAGAGCATAATGCAATCTGTCCCAAGTTCCATGTTTTATTTCTGTAGTGGATGCTGCTGTCCTATTTTATAAATCGTATATCATGCATTATGTTGCTCTAGTAATTTTTTAAAGATATTGTTTCACTATTATTTTTACTTGTCTTGAAAAATGGAAATGGGCGATAATGGAAAAGAAGGCCTGCTGGTAGAATCTTTAATTTGCACAGCAGAAAGTTATCTTATAGCTGTCTACTGATCAAGGATCCAAATTCACTGAGGAGAGGGAAACAATCCACTCCTCAAACCATGAATTTATAGCAATTTATTTGCCTTGTTATGTATGAACTAAAGCGTTCTTGGAAAACGGCAGGATGGTTTTTGGCTGCCAGAGGAACAAGGAAGTGTACAAAGGATGCAAAAGCAAATGGCTTGGAGACCAGACATAAATGGTTTCGTAACGATAAAGCATACTGATTGAAATTAGTCACATAGTCAAGGGAAGGAAACCAGAGGGTGGAGGACCCTTATTTATTTTTTTGCTTTTCTGCTTCATGAATGTAAAATGTGCTTGTAATTTTAATACTACCCCAGATAGCACTGCCTTTAAATTCACACTTCACAAGACTCCAGGGAAAATAAGTTACTAATGAATGATATTTACAGTGGCAGCATCTAAGCACGCTTTCATTTACTCTTCTAAAGTTACTGTGTAAACTACAAGTAATTAAAAAAACACAGAAAGTAGTTTCTCCTATTTAGTTCAGGCTAAAAATAAATAAATACAATTATTGAAATGCTAAATTCAGTCAATTTGCTACTGAACTGTATGAGGCATATCCATCAGGAGCCTTAAAATGCTGCTGGAGATTGGGGAAGATGGTTTTGTAGGGCACAGAACTAGGTGCTCAATAAATATTTGCTTAATAAACAGTAAGGGCCAGGCTCCTGTCAGTATCTCCTGCTTTCCTACCCTGTTCCCATAATGCCAAGTGTCTTTAGATTTTTTTGTTTCTCTACTGCTGCTCTCATCCCAACAAATTTTTAATGTGTTTATGTATTTGGAAGGGCACATGACAGCACAGAATCTATGAACCAGTGTCTGGGTGCCACAGACCCCATGGGGGACACATAAGGTGAAAGTCTTCACTGGTGTTGGATTACCAGCATCAGATTGTTCTACATCTAAAAGTTATGAAGATTCTTTTGGCCTATCTTCTAGGACAGGCTAGCGAGGGGAAAAAACATCAGGGGCACTGGCCAAAAGGATACTTCTATCAACTCTTATGGGAAAGCTGAGCGCTACACCTAGGTACTTAAATGATGTGATACTAGAGTGTAACAGACAACTTGGCTGTGTGGTAACTGAGAAGGGCAATAGGTAAGAGGCTTGCAGGCTATCCTGGTAGCTCACGTTGGGTGTCACCTCCCTCCTGCATTCCTCCCCCAGGACCGCTGGTGATGTAACAAGTGTTTGGTTCATCAGTAGAAAACATTCTGCGCAGTTATTATGTAATCTTGATTGACCTGCTGGCAACCTAGAATTTTTTTCTTAAGCACTTCTACTGCTTCAATAAAAATAGTTTACTTACCACAAGTGAGACAAACTCAGATCCCTTAAAGCCCCCCAAAACAAGTGAGACAAACTCAGATCCCTTAAAGCCCCCCAAAAATATAAAAATGGACTTTAAAGCGGGAGAAACACAAAGCTCCACTTTCTCTTTAAACCTGTGAACAATAGAAGGTCATGTGATGCAGTGGCCTATCATCCAGCACATTAATAGCTGTGCTAGAGTAATTACACTTGTGGTATTTTTGCCTCAAGTGAAATTCTGAAATAAGAGGATGGAAATTATGATACTGCTGATAAATATTAATAAGTGAACTTTTAATTTTTTTGCCACAATATTCAAAATGCTAAGCATCCTGCTAATGCTGAAGCAGCCCGATGTGTTTGCCTCCAGGGAGTACGATGCTTTGTGCACTTAAGAAAAAAGTTTAACGGAATTAAAATTTAATATCTAATTAGAGCGAGGCTAATATATTTTGAAATGAGTGGGGGAGACATGTGCCTCTGCTGCATATTCGGGATGGCCATTAATCTTACCTGTAAAGCTGCATTGAGAGGTGTGCAGTAGGCGTGGCTGCTCTGCATGTTTTTAATAAGGGAAGGGTTACTGTGTAAGAAAAAAGATAAAAACTCAAAGTTAAACTCAATTGACCCAGGAGTTCCTGGCTAAGTTTTGTTTTAAGCTTGCTGGTAGCCTTCCAAATTAGTTAACCAAAGGAAAGTTAAGCTTTCTCCCTCTCCCCTTTTCCAGGACTGGTCTGTGCAAGTACCGCTGGGGACAGATTTCACTGTTCAAGGGAAATGGGTATAAAATTCTGGCTTATGTAATAACAGACTTGGGGACTCCCTCCTTACAGTAGTAGATGCCCAATTCCCATAGGAGGGCAGCAGCCTGGGGACTGTGCTGGGAAGTTAGCCCACAGCAGGGGTCCTGGGAATGAGTGGGAAGAATCTCCTCTGACATCAAGCTCTCCAAGGCATATTTAGTGGGGAGAGGAAGGTGTGCTGGGGAAGACTGTTCCTGAGCAAAACAGTTTGGGGTGCAGTCTGTCTTGTAGAGCCAGATCACGAAGGCGTGAGATTATCTGGTGCTGTCTCTATCAACTGACCAAAGGAAGCCAAGACAGCAATTTCAGAGATCTTAGGTCTAGCACTAACTAAAAATACGAAACATACTGAATGTCTTCCAGTAGGAAATTACCTCCATTTATCAATGGACTTGTAAGGAAGTACATTGTATACATGAAGTTATCAATTTTCCCTTTTATTCATATCATTATATCTACACTACACTGAGTGAACAAATAAATTTATCTCAACATACACATGTTTTAACTCTACAGAAAAATCTCGTTTTGACTTGAAGGAATTATGGGTCACACAAAAAAATATTTAGTCACAGGGTCCCTGCAAGCTGCTGAATCAAACCATTATCAATAATTTGCATTAAAGACGCCAAAAAAGCATTATTCAAGGCACTGGTGTTCAAAAGAGAAACGAGAAATACATGTACAAATCACACAATTTAGTTTCGTTGCAGACAGCTGTGGCACTGCTACTTGGTGAAATGCAAAACTACATGGGATGAGTCAACCATGCAAAGCCAAAGCAACAGCAGAAAAATAAAACAAAAGCAAGTAAAGGCTCTTACTGTGCGACAAGCTCGTCAAAGTTTTCATCGGGGCAGTATTTGCGAGGACGGCCTCGTTGAATATGGCGGCCACGTTTAAACTCTTCATCATCAACTGTCCAAAAGGACCCAAACTCATCCTCTACTCTGATAAAGCACTTATGCAGTGAGAGGTTGGTGCGAATGGCACCCTGGGATAGGAGCAGCAGCAAAGGAGATGAAGTGGCAACAAAAGGAGACGGGGTTGGGGGCAGAACAGACATCCAATACAGGGAACAGGAAAAAGAAAATAAAATGCAATAAGCATAAGCAAATGGTTTGTGAGGGTTAATATGCATTGCCACCTAAAAGCTACTAGCATGTGATGCAACAAAGACCAGCAAGCAGGGCAGGGGGACTGGTGGGTATACAAAACAGGAGGGATGAAATGCTTTTTTGCTTCCCTTAACTGAGACAACGTGAAACCAGTTCTTTGGTCTAACACCGTCTAGCAGCCAAAGCCTCTACGTTACACTTGTTAGCACAATCCAAGCTAGGCTAAGAAGTTCAAACATGGTGGACGTACCCACTGATCTTTTGTGGCCTTCGTTTTTGGAATTCTACTTCATCCACTGTCCATACTGCCCCTTTAACGTTTTCTACTCGCACAAAACACTTGTGAAGACTAAGATTATGACGCACTGCATTCTGCAGCAAGTATAAAAGAGAAAACATTTACATTTTCTGTAAGAAAAGACTCCAACAACAGTAGTACATTCAGCCTAATAGTCCACATTTGTAAAAACCATCCCCAAGAACTGTAGCTACCACCCCCATGGAGGACATTTTTTGGTAGAGGGTGTCTTTTCTGATGGAAAAAAAAAAGCCTCAAAAAGTATAAATTAATTGTACTTTGGTAGTTTAATTTAGTCTCTGGTAGTATCTAACCAGAAGAAATATTAGCAATATGCATATGACCCCAAAATAGGTTCCATAATACAACTCTGAATATATTATGATGCTTTCAAAATAAGGAAATATATGACACAGAACTAGTCTTTTGAAACTCATCTACCTCTCATTTTGAAAAGAGCGGTTTATTATTAAACCATGAAAGACAAAGACTTAGTTAATGTTACATATATGGCAGTATCTGCCTTTAAAAAGTGCACATGGATTTTATTAAGGAGAACTCTAAACAGGATTTTACCATTGAGAGTATCATCTTGTACAGTCAGTGGGATTGGGGGTGAACTAACCCCCAGGGGATCAGTATGCAGGATCAGTATCCATGATCAAGCTCTGTCTTACTTCCCAAGTATATGTGAAAGCTGACACTATAAAAGAGTAGCTTGATTAACTGAATGAATGCCAAGAAACACAAGAACAACACTCTCAATGGCAAAAGGACTACATTTCTACAGTTCAGGGGTTTGTAAATGTCTCAAAGTCATTTCTGGCTGTTCCTGAGACCCTTCAGATTTATAATCTATAATAATCTACCAAATCTACATTCAAGAGTGAGCAGCTTTCAACATCTCATCTCCTCTTTGAGTTTCAGGAAGACACACAACATTGGCCAGGTCCATAAATGAGCATGACCTCCTTTCTTTAGTCCTGTCTAGTTGAAGTCACTGATGCAGACCCAGTGTTGGACATGAGGGTATTACAAAGAGATTTACTTTAAACTTTTTCCTCCTATGGAGTAACTGACTCAGCAGGAGCACAAGATGTCGATGCATATGCTGCACCTCACACACTCTAAGTCCTTGTTCAATTTCAATAATGCTGCTGTTGCTCAGCCATTCTGCACCCTGAACCCCTCTCTCTCCACCACCTGTAGCATTTGCTTTCTGAATTTGATACGGGTGGCAAATCTTGATACCTTGAGAGATGTTTCAATATTTGGACAATTGTAATTGGGAACTATGAGGATTCAGGCTAAATTTTTTCTCTGAAAATAAATATTTAGAAGATAATAGGACAACTTTTATTGCATGGTGTGCTGAACAGCTCATAAGGAGAATCCATGGGATAAATTCCCAAAGAGTATTTGAGTAATATCAGCATAAATGGGGTAGGTTCACTGATTTAAAAAAAATTTGGATGAGTCTGTTTAAAAATAAAATTCTTTTAAAAATACTTGGCACATTACAATTATACTTGGCAGGGTAAACTGTGTTGTGTATAGAATTGTGACCTAGTCTTTGCAACTGAGTTGCATAAACGCATAGTATAGGATGCTAAAAGTCATCTCCTTCAATAGCATGGTGAAGATATAAGCAAATAGAGCCAAATTTCCTTAAAGAATCCAGACAGAGTGTGTATACATACAGGAGACAGAGGTGGGAGAGAAACGGACATTGTTTCTAATCACTGATACAGTAAGTATCAAGATGTACAGAACTCAAAGTGCTATGAAGCTACACCTGATAAAAGAATTCCTGTACATCTGGCTGAACAACACAGCCATGTAATTAAGATTTAAGGGCAAAACTTAATAAAAGTTTTGTTTTCCAGGACTTTACATTGGAGCACAAAGCAACTAGAAATCGAGTTTAAAAAAAAAAATGAGTGAGCTCTTTTCAGTCATAACTTTAAAGTGTGGGCATTTCATCTTTTGTTTGAGACCATGGTATCAATAAGGATACAGAGAGAAAAATTATATGTATTTATGAGTCATTAAGTCACTTCCTCTAGGGTTGTTTATATTAATGATACTTTTCCTGCACTTTGCAAAAATGAGAAAGTTGCATCTGAAGATCTGAGCTTAAATTTATACTCACAACTGGTGATTATTTTTAAATTTGATCATTTTGTATTTATAAAAGGCAATCTGAAGAAACTATCTGTTTCACTTTTCTATTTCCTACATTTTCAAAGGGATTTGTAGCTAAGGAGCCTTTGTATTTTATCTTTCTTTCCAGGCAAGCTGAAAAAGAGGGTAATATTTTGAGTATGAGTTCCCTTCAGGGCCCTTGTGCCTAATGAATTAATTCTAAGGTTATATTACTTTTCTTTTTTCTGCAGTAGTGGGCACTGAATCCAGGGATTTTGCACTGAGTTATATTCCCACCCCTTTTTTGCCCTTTTTGGGGGGGCAGGGTCTTGCCAAGTTGCTCCAGGTGGGCTTAAACTTGTGATCCTCCTGCCTCAGCCTCCACAGGTGTGTGCTGCCACATCTGGCTTCCTTTTCTTTTTAAAATCCTCATCTATCATAAACTTAAAGGAAATGTGTTGTTTTGCTTTTGTTCTTCTCCCATATAAAATCAAGGTACTAGCTAGGAAGGCATTTATTTCAATTACAGCAAATTTTCTTTGTATCCTATAATAAATCTCTATCACATTTAGATGAATGACATGTAAAAAATCTTAAAATGTTTATATTAAAAGTGTCTAAATGTTTTGGAGTGCAGAGGTAGTAAAAATACAAACACATACATGCCAGGGACATACATGCCAGGGTGCATGTGCCCTCTTCTATAAGCAAGAATAATTGACGCTAGAACCAACTGCTGAGCTGGGACTAAGGGATATCACATGACCCCAAGCACTGTTGGGGGCGTCTAACAGAGCTACGGAATTTGACCTAGTCAATGGCACATGGTATTATAGTGAGGTTCCATGATTTAGAAGCTACTTTTCTTCCTCAGGTTGTCTATGAATCTCTGAGGGACAACCTCTTGACTTCACTGTGCTGTCCTGTAAGAAGAGTCCATTTACAGAGCTAGTACTTGGATTGCACAGCTTTCTCTACCAATTAGATTGATGAGCTTTTATCCAACCAGTGAAAGTTGTGTTCAGCTTGGTAATTTTTCTGGGTTGCTAAGAGTGAAAAAAACAGGTTACCTCTGCCTCTCTACAAATGCTGGCTGTGGTTAAACACCGAATGGTGTAAGGTTTGTGTGACAGGACAACCTAAATATCAGGGTAAAAGTGTCATAGCCTTTTTTCTATGAATTCTAACTAGGGAGAGAGAGCTCCCCTGGCTGGCCCATTCATACATCTGCTAATATGATAGGTGTTCGCCCTCTTAGCATTTCAACCACACTGTAACTTGTTTCCTAATCAAATATTCTTATAAAGTGGGTAGTTTCAGTGTATTAAAAGTATATAAATGTAACTTTCTTGTAATCCAGTAACTGCATTTTATCAACAACCACCTCGGCGTAATAAAGGTCAAAATCCAAGTCTAAAAGAGGCCTAAGAGAAAGCTTACCTTCCACGTTGCTGCGTTGCGTCGGAAGTAAGCAAACATTCGTGTGAACCAGTTATAGATTTCATTTAGTGTTAGCTGCTTTTCTGGAGATTCTAGAATGGCCTGTGAATCAAAAAGTATCAGAAGATAATTTACGACCAATTCAGCAGAACTGTCATCATACAGTTTCTTGAAAATATAAAATAACTGAGTCAGAGCTAAATCCTAAGAAAGTTTTCACAAAATGATCTAAGATTAATGGTTGCATTTAACAGTTCAATAGCAAAACTCAAAATGGAATTATCTAATTGTTTTGAGTTTTTATTTCTGTTTCCGAACAGAAATATTAATTTATTAGTCATTCATAAAGCAGAATCAAAGAGAAATGCAAAACATTTCACTAGCTGATTAAAGCTCAGTAATTATTTAGAGCTCAGATTAATTCTAGGGATCAGAGATTACTGTAGCTTGTGATAATTGACTTGCCATCTTTAAACAGGCTCATTTTCACTGTTGTGTGAAATGAATTTCCTAATAATCACATCGTATTGTAATACTTAATCAAAAGCAATTATGTTATATATTGCAGTTTTAAAAAACCTTATAGAAAAGGTTTTAGCATGCTTGCATACTAAACGGTTTTAAATCTACTTCATCAATATATCCTGTACACGTACACCTTTTGATATAATTTCACATACTGTGTTATTTACTTACCTGCCTAATTAAAGATGCATAAGTAAATGGTGGTCTAACTTCAGCGTTCTTATAAAATTCTTGGTTCTGCGCAATATCTGCTAAATAAGAATCATTGTCCTATTAATTATCACTTTTTAAAAAGGGGCTGATGGACAAGAATTGCATGTTACAGTTCTACAGGAGGCAAAATGGAGTAGCTACCTGAAGAAATGGGCACGTTGTATTTGTCTGAGTACCGCCTGCGGATGGGTCCCACCGTGTGCATGCTGGTGGTGGTGATGACAGAGGGGCCTTGGGTGACGGGAGTCAGGGGGGCAGTTGGGGTCGTTGGAGTATGAGGTAAGCTCTGTGGAGAAGCCTCCGATGCGGACTTGGAGAGTGTGACACTTGATACCAGATTGAGCTGTGAGGAAAAGGACATGGCTTAGAAGACCTTCAGAGAAACAGAACAACCAAGAAACCATCTCACATTCAGCAGGCATGATACAGAGGACGCCTGGCTAGTGTCATTTCTCTCAGGAGACATGTTTATAAACGATTCACTTAGGTTTGGTGTAAGCTATCTCTTGCAACGTTCTCTTTTCTTTTCCACAAGATAGGTATTTTCCAAAGACTGCCAAATGGATGTTTACAGATGCTAAAAGGGATTATCCAGCAAAGTGAGCTTGAGAAATCCTGGGTCAAGACATTTCTTTAATCACAACCCCCTTTAACGGCCTACCAAATCTCAGAATCTTCAGCAGCAGCAGGGGGGAAAGACCACGTGGGACACAGAGGTGTAGGCCCGAGCCGTTCAAAAGAACTTTCTGCACTGTGCTAGCCCAGCTGAGGAGCAGTGTTTATTCACCTTGTCTAAAGTTAGTTTTTGTTTAATTTTAATGGACTGAAATTTAAATGGCCCCATGTGGCTAGGAGCTGCCATGCTGGCCAGCAGAAGGATGGGTTCCTCAGCCCGACCTGAAACTTCATGGACGTGGGACCCTCTGAGAAGGTCTGGCCTAGGCTGGTACTGAAGCCTGGTCCTCTGCCAGAAAGCCATCATTTATCTCTATCAGTTGGCAGAGACTAATCTTTAAAAGCTTTATGTGAAATGGTTATTAAACTCTTACCAAATAAAGGACTGGCATCTATTAATTTAAAAAGAATACGGCCTATGAAAGATCCAGAACTGTAAGATTTCTGTTATATTTTTCAAGTTTCGAATGTTCTATGAAAATGAAATAATCTGATTCAAGTAAGGAAGTGAATTATTATCTTAAGTAGCACACAGGAAAATGAATGAGTACTTTTCTGACTTACTATATATCTTACCTTCACCTTATAGTGCTATTCTTACAAATATTGGAAGGGACAATCCTTTTCCAAAATTTATTGGAACAGAAATATTATTCTTTAAGTCCAGCAATGGAGAACTTGGTTGTTTCTAGCATATTTATTACTATTTGCAAAATTGCTATCTTGACAGAGCCTTCCCCCAATCCAAGAAAGTTGAGTAAAGCAATCTTGGTAACACTTTCTCAAACCAGGTTTCAACTTGCTAACCATATGGTTAAGTCTATTTCACCAAAGTTATAGTCAATCTTAAGCACAAGGCATTATTTGTAAAATATATTAAAAACGAGGGTCCTCTGAGAACCTAATCAAATATATATATAAAAGAGTTCTGATGTGTTGGGAAGATACAACCGTTACTCACATTCCAGTAATGAGAAAGGCCCAGAACCCTCTTCTGCCTGATATGTTTAGGGGAGTTCCATGGGATGAAAAAGGAAAGATCCACTACAGTTTAAGAAACACTCCTGGAAAAATGCAAACCTGGTGTTGAATGCTGGGCTGGGAGTATTCAGTTGTGCTCTCCTTTCTATTTTCAGCTTGAAATGTTGACTCAGTAAACCACAGCCCCTCAGCCCCCAAAGAAGCAGCCACAGAGATGGTACAGTGGCTGCTTATGACCCCACTTCCCCTCCCCAGCAAGCCAGGCAGATATGGGGAGCAGCCGTCTCAACAGCCCTGGAAACCTGACCTGGTGATGCACATTTGCAAACCAAGTGCCAACAGTTTAGGGCGGCAGCCAGGGGTTGGGGCAGAGCTGAGAGGTCAAGGGGGAGCAGAAGGGCTGACCTCTTCCTCGCCTCAGGCCTTAATCATTGACCAGGTCCAGGAACAGTATGTATTAGCATCTGCTGGAGCAGAGGGTCAAGGAAATTAGTGCACAAAGCTCATAAATACACAGCTTTTATAATTCAGATGCTACTGAGCTGAAGAACATCAAAACATTTCAGAAAAGTCATGGAAAACATTTACAGAAGGTTTCGAAACACCTGCCCCTGTGTGGTTTCCTTGATCAACATACCACCACTACGACATGAGGTGTTACTCATATTTTACAGAGAAGGTAAACCGAAGCTTGTCTGTATTTCCAACTGGGACCAAAACTCAACCCACCTACTGGTATGATCCTAGACACTCTGTATAATCTGCTTATGCCTAGTTAATGGGAAAAATAAACACCAGTTTTACTTTCCGGAAGAGATTCACTGTGTAGCTTTTATCCCTGCTTATAAATGATATTCAATAAATGTGGTGACAAGAAAAGGAATAAAACGCACAACTGCTGCCTTGAAGCGCTCACCATCTGAAAGCACACACTGGCCAAAGGCAAACATACACAAAAACCATACAACAATTCTGGGGAATGAGTCTACTTCTTGGCTTCTATTTTCAGCTAAACATCATTACCCTAAAAACACATCACAGCTTTCTTTAAAACACAACAAAAATTATGGACACAAATGTCCTGAAGATATTTTAGGGACACAGGCGCTTTCCATCTTTGTGGGAAAGATCACCAGGTCAGCGGGGTTCTAGTTTAGCTGTCACAAATCAACACTCACGTAAGCCTTCAGCAAGTGCAAGCCCATCTTTCTGGCTGCTCACATCTAAGAACAGACCAACTCCACTGCCATGTCGTCAAATGCAAAAAGAATTTGACTCCTGCAGCCTCCGCAAGGATGCTAGTACTTGGACCACTGCTACCAGTGAAGACAAGGGGGAACACATAAAATCCATCCAGGTTAGCACAATCCATGAATCCAGGCCAAATTTTCTGGGGCTTTTGAATATAGGAGGCAAGTGGAAATAAACAGAGCCAGAGGAGAGCAGAAAGGGGTTTACCAGCCTTGACAAATGACACTGCGATTCACACCCACTGCTGGGCTGTCTCTAATAAGCCACAGAGGAAGCAGCCAATCTCAGCTAATTACCAGATAAAAATGTATTGTAAGGACTCTAATTAGGAGATGTGGATGGAGGTGATCTAATGATTAAATGCTGCATTCGAGTGACCCCACCATCAATGTGCAGTGGTGCAAGATGTCACTGGAATATTTTGTAGAAACAGTAATTTTATTTCAAGGAGGGGAGGCAGTAATATTTGTAATGATGGCTATGAGGTAAACTAATTAAAAGACAGTTCCTAGAGGAAGAGGGTGGCTGAGAGCAGCTGTGGCCATTCCAAAAGCGAGTGCCAAGTCTCCATAGAGGAGCTGCAGTCAAGTGGAAAATTTCTGCATGACCTCTGCCCTTGCTATTAATTTGCAGGAAAACTAATGACACATATACATATTCCCACAAAATTGTTCTAATTGCTAATTTGCCAAAGAAGCCCAGATTCCAAATTAAACATGACTATAGCCTGTGAGGGAAGAAAGAACAGAAAGCTGTAAACTCCATGTAGATGGTGCTTTGCCACGCAAAATCATTCAAAGGCTGAACCAACAAGTTAATGAAATGTCAACCGTGTCAGCTGTTAATAGAAGTTTCTTAACTTTTAAACTTTTGACTGATGATCACATGCTTGTCCTCAGGAGAAACCATCTTCACAAGGGGAAGAAAAGATGCAGCATGAGGAAGGATTCAAAATAGGCTCTGTTCAAACCAAACCAGCTCTTTCAATTAAGGTATGTCTGAAAAAAGCGGACCACAAAAAAATTAACCACAGTTTTACATGAGAAGAGCAAATCAGGAATGGTGTGGGGTTCTGCTGTAATCTTGAAATAGTCATCTTAATTGTAAACTATTACATTTTAATATAATCATCAAATAGAAATGAAAGTATCTGTGTTCCGTGTTTCTGATTGTAGTTAAGGTTTTAAAAATGGTAATTTTTTCCGGGGCATGGAGCAGGAAGGGATTGGACTGGGAGGGTTTCTTTTCCTGATGGAAAGCCCATTTTTCTTATTGTGTTCATTTTCTATTTAAAAAGAAGTTGCTATGTTTAGAAAAGTTGGTAACTGATTATTTTCTACGTGGCAACTTTCCATCATGTGATAATTTCAGCAAAGATAATCTCTTTGAAACTCCAGCCAAAAGTTAAATTCTTATGTCACTTAACACTGCTATAGAGTTTTTAAAATAAAAATAAAAATAATTATGCTCTGAAGCATTGTCTTTGCCCTCAGTTTGGTTACACAGGGAATCTCCTGGAAGTTTTGCCATCAAAATGATTCCAACTCTATCAGTTATTCAATATTGTATTTCAGTTATTCAATATTGTACTTAGTGCTTTTTAAAAAAAAAATTAACCTGTAGTTTTTCAACAGCAATCTCCTCTCCTGCATAAAGAGGATGAGTCACTCACATTTTTTAAAAAATAAACAAATGGCTGATGTAAACCACAGACAGAAACAGCCTTGTGAGTATTCCCAGAAGAACCAGTTTTTTGTTTTTGTTTGTGCTCTTGCCTCACATGAAAACAGATTCTGAGAACAGAAGACAAACCTGAAACCAAAACGCCAAGGCCACCACTGCATAGTAGGGACTTTCAGGCTCACAGAACTGGTTTTTCTGCTGTTGGTTTTACAGGCCCAAGTGGCACAGGTCCGGCAGGAACTGCAGCACAGTGCCCAGGGGCTGCATTTCCAAGCATGACTCACTGGGGTTCAGAGAGACGGTGCCAGAGTGTGGGGAGGGCAAGACAGCAGGCGGCCTCCTGCTGAAGGCCTTTGTTAGGAGCCTTTGCTTTCCTTCCCTGTCTCAGCCTGGCTGGGTATGAGATGCTCAGAAGGCAGTACTAACAACAGAAACCACCATACTAACACCACAAACAACAAAACCTGAGTTGAGGTCAGAAAGGGGTGACTCAATGAAAAAATAGTCCATAAGACAGCTTTTGTGTATTATACTTGAGAATCCTTTATGATGGCCTGATATTATTTCTCCAACTCCAAAGCAAAGCTCCAGAACCTTACACCATCAGCCATTCCTAGAAGAGTTATTAACAGGCCCCTTTTTCAGAGGGGGGGCATTTTGTTTTTCTAGTAGCTAAAAGCTATTTCAAAACAGTCCTAATAGCTATGGTTAGAGTACCAGAAAATGTGTAAAAAGGAAAATCTAATACCGTGTTTCATTCCAAATGTGCTTTATGATATTTTCATAAAGAAGGCTCTCCTACCTACACTATAATTACTTGCCCACCAAATCTGAAAGAATGTGCTTTCTCTGGGATGAGGAGTGGTTCTCTGATGTGCAGGAGTACCCTAAAGCCAAGCATACTGCCCATGTTCTCATGCATTATAAAACAGGATTTACAGTGTTCTCCTGACATCATGATAGTGGAAAGTCTTTTAAAGTAATCCTTAACAACTTAACAACTTTCACAGATATGTTTCTGACTGTTTTGACTTCTGAGTTATGCCTCCCCCTCCCAGGAATATCTTAGCAAGTCCTCCATGGGTTAAGCATGGACTGCAGTAACGTCCAAGCAGTACACTACATGCTTGGACATGTTAATCAGTCCTTTTCAATACTATTTTGTTTTTGGTTTTTTTTTTTTGATACTATTTTCCATGAGAAAGAAAATCTTTTAGGACTTACAGTACATCACAGTTGGCCACTGTAAACCTATGTCAAGAATAGTCTTTCTACTCTAGGTACCCAAATGCTAGAACTTACAGCTGCCCTGGCAAGTATTTATATATCCTTTTCCATGCAGGGTTCGGCTTTAATAACATTAAAGTAAGAAAAGTTTATCTTATGTAGGTGATGCTGTCTATTCCTTTCCTTCTTCTGCACTCACTCTTATTACCCGCCTTTCTTTCTCAGCTCCCATCCTTAGAGTCACAATAATAGGTACACCCACTGTTCATCACAAGAAAGATCCAGGAAGCTGACTTAACCACTTCTTTCTATTCATCTTTTAGAACACAGCAGAGATATTGCTTCTCCAAAGAAGTCCTCTTAGACCCTACTTTCCAGTTCACTTATCCCCAAGCACAATCCAGGCCTTGATGGTGTGTACACGTAGTTGTTGGTTTCTTTCACCAGATTCTAAACTCCTCCCTGGCAAGGACAGGCCTTCCTCATTTGACTACTCATTGTTCAGTACATCAGATGCCCAATAAATATCGTTGACAGAATACAGTGGTACCTTAGTCCACGAACTTAATTCACGCCATAATTCTGGAAAAGATGGCCTCCATGTTCGTGTGTGGGTGGGAAGATGGCCCTGGTCATGTTGGGCACCTGATGCAGAATTCACAAACAAAAACCAAAATTTGGCCAAAACTTGTTTGTGAACCAAACTGTTCACAAACACAAGCATTCACGAACAGTGGTACCACTGTAATTTGATTTTTAAATGCCCACACTCTTCCAAAAACAACCTGCACCTTGAGGCCTGGGTAGAATTCTGAGAGGAAACGTATTTTCACATGTGACAGAAGCAGCAGAGAACATATTATTGAGGGAATCAGACGGACAGGAAGCTGGGAGCTGCTGTCCCCGTGCTTCCTTCCCAGCATGGCACAAGCTCAGATCTACGTCTACCAGCTGGGGCACCGGCCTGAGATGAGCACGCCCTTTAACTATCTGGATCTGAAGATGACCTCCACGCTGGGATCCAGAAAATACACCACCAAACTGACGTGAGAACAATCCAAGAACACGTCAGCGGCCTCTCTGATGCAATGAAATGGGGATGAGTTGGACAACTGGATGCAACAATGACACTTACTACCCAAATGACATTTAGTGAAGGGCAACGTTTACAGCACAGTGTTTTATCACTTGGTGACTAAGAATTTTAAATAAACACAAAGTTCCTCTTAAACAGAAATGGAGAAAGGAAACAACTTCATGAACTTACTGGAAAGGTTATAACATGAAAGTCCCCATCTATGGTTAGATTTGAAACCCAGTGATGGCTTGTTTCAAATCACAGATTCCAGATGTGTATTCATTCACATGTCCATGAGGCATTCTACCATGCAGGGTGGAATGAATAAATTTCAGGCTATAGGGACTATTTTGTACATTAGGGTCACTCGGGAGTCCCTTTAGGGATCCTGGGTCCCTAAAGCTGAAAGCATCAAGGATTTGTAGTATGTGTGTGCCTTTCTGTTTTTTTTTTGGGGGGGGTCAAAATGTATGCAAAACATTACACATCTGTCTTTTATAATTAATTTTCCAATGCCTCACCTATACATATTTTAATAATTCCTGATTTATAAGATGGTATCTATAATAAAATTTTCTATTTTCCAATAAATGAAAAGAAGGCAGGTTCATTCCGACAACAGAGTGTCACACAATATCTGCTTGTCAGGCACCAATTTTTACTTCTTACATGTAAGTTAAAGGATAAGGAATTTATAATGCTGCCTGTGAAGGGAACCACTTTTCATACACAAATGTGATCTTTTTTTTCAAAGGGTAATACAACAGTACATTTACATAAACTAATCCAAACAATCTATGTATTTGACAATGGCAAACCTCACACAGACGGCCTATTGTTGGTTTACATCTTGGAGTTCTTTATATTGGCTTGTAGCGCTGCTCTAGCTGTCAAAGGTTTGACTTGGACTCTAAATAAATGGTTATAGAAGTGCTGTGCAGCGATATTGGACTTCTTTGCAAAAGAAAACCTGCTGTGTATGAATTCAAAAGCTATTAATTTTTCAGTCAAAAATATTCGTGCCTATTTCTTTTAATAAAGAAATACTGTGCTGAGCTACTAAGAGATAATGTTGACTAGTGGTAGAGAATTTTCAATAGAGCAGTTAAAAATAAATTTAGAAGGAGGTCCCCTTCAAAGTTATAATTTTCTAGAACGTAAAACATTTTTTTATTCTAATCAAGACAAACCTTCCTTCCCTGTCCGTTCCTCCCCAGCTGCTCTTCCTGTTTACTGGCTGCTTAACCCTGGTCCGCATGGACATTCGCAGTGATCCTCCTGCAGTCTGGTATGGCGCTGCCGGCCCGCGCCCAGCCCTCCTGCTAGCTGAGCGCTCGTGGCAGCTGCAGCCCCATGTCTTCAGATGTATCCCAGGGAGCACCATGGTCTAGAGCAGTCCTTTACTAGAGTGCTGAGGCCAGCAGTGATCCTGTCACCGTTGTTCTCAATCCATGGAGGAAAAGGAGGTAATCTCATCCTCTCCCTCAGTCCTAGTTACAAGGACTCAACCCTTCATCCTGGGAAAAATAGTTTCCGTAAAGCCATTTGAAGACCTGGAGAGTTCCAAGGTACTCAGAGCCCTTTGGGGCAGAGTATGTCTGTTTTTGAAGTCAGCCAACTCTTTTCAGTGGCTCACCAACTGGCTTTGTTGGATTCCTGCGCTTCCAGGTGCCCTCCTTAAAAGAAGGGGTTGGAAGGAAAAGCACAGTGGATGACCGATTCCACATGGCTGAATGGCTTGGTTCTTCTTTTTCTTCCTTTCTTTTTGGTAGCCTACCCCCTTCAGTCTCAACAGCCATTTACTGTGAAATACATGGAAACTAAAGACTCTTTCCTAGTAAAAATGGATGCGCGAAGTGTTTAATGATTTTATGTCCTATATCTCAGTAATGTGTTCTGTTTCAGACATTAATTTTGTCTGCCAACTGCATCTTGGCAGGCTACCATATTTGCTGGGTTAATAGTCTGACTCCGTTTTATTTCTATCACCATAAATCATACATATATGGGCGTGTGTTTGCTTTATTTATAGAAAAAAATCAGTCAAAACAGATAAACCAATACTTTGCTATTATGCTGCATCATTGCATATTGATTAAAATTGCTGGTACTAACTATAGATTGTCAACGCTCAATTAATTTTCACAGTGACTCCCAGCAAAATCAAATAAAGGCAGCGTACCTTTAAATTTTACAAATCTTAAAATCAAGGAGCAAAGCACCGTCTCCATTTTGAATAATCAGTTTAAGCTACTAAGAGATTTTTAGAAATAGCAGCATATGAGAGATACAATGACAAAAGGGATCAGTTCATTACAAGGAAGGAGGTTGGAGGCGGGACTGTGGGTCTAGACCCTATTCTTCTGCTTTGTATGAATTGCCTGCGCTGGGATAGCATCTTTCAAAGTCCAGTAAAAGGCAGCAAGGCAAGAAATGGGAGATCCTCCAAAAGTAAAAGGTAATCTCAATGTGCCATGTCTGATCTCCTGACTGTGGAAGAGTAAGTTTCACTTCAGAGTCTTTAGGAACCATTAGATGGTTCCCATAATTTAGCCTCTCACAATTCTAGTGGTGGGTTCTCGCTTTCTTTTGCCTCTTACAGTTAGGCTGGACTATTCCTTGCTCCTTTTCTCCTACAGTACTGTCTCTCAGGCATTTTGGCTCTCAGATGAAACAGCCAAAATGCCTCTTTCATCTGCTACCATGGTCTGGCTACCTGCTCTGCATTCCTGCCATTCAGAATAATTTCCTTTTTCCACAGAGCTCCCACAAAACATTTTAGTACCTTGGTTTAACACCAATCACCTGGTTTCAAAGAAGAGCTGGTTGCTCAGGCCTCATGGACGAGCCCCATGTGTGAATCATGCTGCGTCTCCCCAAATGCCTATCACACTTACACAGTTAATGAACTGAAGGCCTGTGATACTCACATCAGCCAAAGGAGCTGTTCTCCTCCCCATGCTGGGACATGGAAGCAGAGAAAGAATTGCATAAGTTTAGCTCTGTATTTTTTGCCCCTGGGTGGAGCAGTACTTACGGGCTGAGGGGCAGCTTTGGGTTCTGTGGATTTCACATGAAGGTGGGTCATCATGGCTTGCAGCCGCTCCTTGTCTTTTGCAAGCTAGTAGGAAGAAAAGGCTTTGTTTATTTTTTTGTTATTTTTTAAATACAGATACAAGACTGTTTTAACACTCTGCATTAGATATATTCCAAACAACTATGGCATCATAGCACAACAAAATCATTTTCATTGCTTAATTGTTTCTGAAATCTATAGGACCTCTGCCAAACTCCAAGTAACTGGAGGAGGCATTGTAAGTTTCTCAATACACAATGCATCAGACTTTAACTGGGATATTATAGACCTGCTGGCACCAGTGAGTCCCATGGAACACGGACAGCTAAAGACAAATGTGAATCATGCTTATTAACTATCCTTATTCACAAGGAGGCCAAAGGAAAATGAAGTAGGCAGCTAAGTCTCATAAATTCATCTGTTGTGGTTATGGAGAAACTCCTGGACAGATGGATACATTTGTGCAAAATGAGCTTCATCTTCTTTATGGGTAAGCACAGATTAAGATAGGGAAGGCAGGTGACACTGGCAAGGAGGAACAGGGATACAAGACTGATGGGGTCCTATCTTCAAATGAACACAGAATTCATTTATTCAGTATCTGAGGACATGCTATGTGCTAGTCTGATATTAATAATTTACATGTCTTTATTTTATAAAAAGTATCTTCTGATGTCACAGATAACTCTACTGGATGTACCTAGTAGGCATTCACTACTTACTGAATAGTACACTCTTTACACTTGCTTTGGACTGCTTAACATAATATTGGTAATTCAGGACAGTTGGGAATAGGAGACATACAACGATGTCTTCAGTAAAAGAAATAGAAAATATACCCACAAGAGAAAAAGATACAGTTAAAACAGCATGTATGGCATTGAGGAGGAAATGCAGATGAGATTAAAATGAGAGCGAAGAGAGACTGAGAGAGGAGGGAGGGAGCCTGAGACAGAAAGACAGAGGGAGGGAGGGGGCGAGGGAGAATATGAGAATGAATGAATGTAGATATAGTTTTATTTCAGTACTTTTAGAGAACATTTGTCTTAGAGAGGGACTTATTCCTTCTATATCACATGATTCACCTTTAATCCTTTAAAAAGCAATTTAGGAGGTATAAAATTATTCCAAAATTGAACATGCTTCACATTTTTAAAGTTATATTCTGAGGTGTTAGAGACTCAAGAATTGAGGGAAGGCAGAAAAGGGGTAAAAGGACAAAATGAGACGAGAAAAAGCTTTCAGCTTATCCTAACTGGATGACTCAGTCTCAAGGCATATCACATTGGATTTTTTTATTTCTTTTTATTCCCTTGTGGTTCAGGGAGGAATAAATTAAGAAGAAAAAAAAGCCTTACAGTGTTAGCATTTATCTTTCAACAAACAGGAAATGAAAATGATACCATATTAGGAGCCACTTTATGTTCTTTGCTAAGTTACTGAACAGCCAAACTAAAAGATTCTCTGAGCACATAATGCTAAAGGAATTTAGTTTTCCAAAGTGGCTCCGTTAGAACAATTAACATATTGGGGATGACATTTTTCTATAGTTATTCGTTTTTGTGTTAAGTATTCTAAGTTTTGATGTTAAAATATTCTTAGGTTAATAAATCGGACACTCATGAGCACGCATCGAATTGTTTCTCTGATATGAGAGACCATAATTGTAAATAAGGACAAAGAGGTGTAATAGATATTATATAAAAGGAGGATGGTGAGCAGAGGAGAGAAGTACTAGAAAGAAAGAAGGGGAAAAGCAGAAAGGCAACAGGGGAAAAAGAGGGGAAAGGGAAAATATGGAAAA